>VMDO01020838.1:0-36665 GCA_007922755.1 Pedetes capensis
CTTAATTTTCATAGTCATATTAGAAATCATATTAATAATTTCATAAATAACACACAAGGTCCTGTTAGTATAGTTAAATTCTGAAAGAGATTTCTCTGTAAAATGTTCCAATACTTTACAAATAGTTTCAGATTCAACTTAAATAGACATTCTTCTTTCATTTTATCACAGTAGAACACATTGATCTTCATGCCAGGCATAGTCATATTAGAGAAGCAAGTACAAGTTAATTTTAGATTCAAACATTGATGCAACAATCTAAAATAAAATAACAAACCAAATCTAACAGTCTAATTTACTTTCTAGGATTTATTATTAAATTATTTTCTAAGATTATTTACCATGAATGTATAGTAGGTTTATTATTAAAACTGGATTAGTACTATGGATTAAAATAATATGTTAAAAAGAAATCATGTGATACTTTTGTAAATACAGAAGTATTCATTAAAATGCAAATCTTTTTCATGTTAAAATAAATACTCCTAGAAAATCATTATAAGGAGCTACAAATAGGATAGCAAGAGAGCAGATATATTAATGGTGAAATATTGAAGCAATTCCTTTTAACAAGAATACAAAATGTTTGCTGCTTATTTCCCTTCTATTAAAAACTAAGAGTAATATCTTAAAGCAAATTCAGAAAGAAAATTCAGATGGATCTAATTGGTAAATAAATTGGGAGTTTGGGAGACAAATAGATACTTAAGGACCAAATGGAATCTTTATACTCTGAAAAACAAGTTTTCACTGAGTAGACTTAACAGTAGATTGGACCCTAAGTTCCATTAAATTTGAAAGATAAATAGTAATTACCAAAATTGATACAGAAAGGGAGAAGATGATTGAAAAAATGTACTTAGTAGTAATAATATTCATTAGAACAATCTCAATAATTACCAAAAGAAAGAGAATTAACATTTGAAAAGTGAAAGAAAAATAAAATCTCTTAATATACACATAACATATTTCTATATTGGACAAATTAGAACAATGGTGGTGAGAGAAAATGAAAACTCCATGTAGGTAAGGGGTTGTTGTTTTTAGATGCCATCGAATTGGGTCTGACTTATAGCAACCCTCCTAGTGTTTTCAATGACTGACTGCTTCAAAATTGCTTCAGGAGTGGATTGTCATGTCTTTTTCCCCTTTTTTCATGGTGCTGGGGATCAAACCTGGGTCCTCAGAGAATGTGGAGCAGTGCTCTCCCAACTGATGTAAAGCCCAGACCCAGATAAGGAGTGGTTTTATAGATATTTTAAGGTTTTAACTTGGACATCTATGCTCCTTTTTACAGTGATAATGCCTGCAGTATTCCCTAAGATACTCTTTTGGCTTATTCACTTATTGTCTAGCTGCTAAAGAAACAAAGAAATAAGTTTGTTAATACAAATGATGAGCACCTATTGAATTCTTATAATGTTCCAATGTCCACAGTATCACATTTACCTTTGAACATGAGTAGCTGTTCAAATCAAGTCTAAAAGAAATTGCAAAGGACAAGAGATTTTCTCTTCTGATTTATTTAGACTTTAAAACAATAACAAAGATGGTAATAACAGTGAAATACTTCTTGGTGGATGCTGAGTCCCATGTGAATCCTGAGAGTGAAGAAAACAATGGAATGCAGAACCTAGGTCTTTTTCAGTTGTATAGAGATTTAAAAGTTAGAATTGAGCCCAAGGGCTCAGTGTGATAGAAAACTTTTAAATATCCACAGATGTGGAAAGATGGAAAATATTACTTTTAGATAGTTCTTATTCAAGCCTTGAAGTAAAGGCCTTTTATAGTTTTTTGAGAAACCAACTCACTATTTTCCAAAATGATTATACTAATTTACATTTTCACCAACCTTGTAGAAGGGGTTCCTTTTCCTCTATATTTCTCTAATACTTGTTATTGTTTTGTTTATTTTATTTTATTTTTTGCTAATATCTATTCTAGTAAACATGAGATGACATTTAATTGTGGTTTTAGTTTTCATTTCTCTGATGATTAGAAATATTAAGTTTAGTGAAGTCACAGAGGTGGAGTCCTAATCTGATAGGACTGGTGAAATTATAGCAAGTAGACCCCCCTTTCTCTCTCACCTCACTCTTTCCCTCTCTCTCTCTCCTGCTTGCTCACTCTTGCTCTTACTCTCACTCTTTTTTCTCTTTCCCTCCCTGTCTCTCTCTCTCATCTATCTTCCCCACTAAGGAAAGATCATGTGAGTACCCATCAAGAAGAAAGCTAAGAAGAAAGCCCTCTCGAGAAACAAAATTGGCCAGCACTTTGATCTTGGACTTTCATCTTCAATAACAGTTAGGAAGA
Organism: Pedetes capensis; assembly: GCA_007922755.1. Lineage (NCBI taxonomy): Eukaryota > Metazoa > Chordata > Mammalia > Rodentia > Pedetidae > Pedetes > Pedetes capensis. The sequence goes on from VMDO01020838.1 coordinate 2,314, forward strand.
AATTAATGTCTGCTGCTTGAATGACCTAGTCTATGGTATTATCTGCATTACAGCAGTCTAAATTGTCTAGGACAATAGCCAATTGATTTTCTAATTATGAGACACTTTTCAAAATAAAAGATAAAACATATCTCACTATCGGTGACTCTACGTTGAAATGAGAGAATATAGCAATGTGCCATACTAAGAAGACAAAATTCATGTTATCTCGAAAATTTTTAACATTCTCCAAAGGTTAAAATTACTGTATCATAAAAATTGTAATGGGAGAAGGACGTGGCAACCCACTCCCAAGGCAACCCCGAAACAATCTGCCATTGAAAACCCTATGAGGGTCGCTATGGGTTGGATATCGACTTGATGGTACCTAACAACAACAACAACAACAACAACAACAACAACAACAACAACAATTGTAATGTTACAAAGCTTATAAATTGTATATCTTAGTGAAGAGTTCAATATATCATTGTTATTTTGTTGTTGTTAGGTGCCATCCAGTTGGTTTCCGACTCATAGCGACCCTACATACAAGAGGTGAAACACTATTGTCAGTGCTTCTCTGCTATTCATAGAGTTTTCAATGCAAATTGATTTTTGGGAGTGGGTTGCCAGGTCTTTCTCCCAAGTCTACAGCACCTGGTGTTCCCAGGCGGTCTCCCACCCAAGTACTAACCAGGCCCCACCCTGTTTTGCTTCCATGATCTGAGAGGATCAGATGCCACAGGTCTATGGCTGCAGATCTAATGTACTATATTGTTGTTAGGTGTCGTCGAGTAGTGTCTGATGCATAGCGACCCTCATAGAATTGTTAATGGCTGACTGTTTCGGGATTACCTTGGGAATGGATTGCCACGTCCTTCTCCCATTTTTGTGGTGCTGGGAATCGAATTCGGGACCTCAGAGGCTGCAGAGCAGCGCTCTACCAACTGAGCTAAATCCCAACTCCTAATATATTATTGTTGTTGTTGTTAGGTGCCATTGAGTCTTTATCCGACTCATGGTGACTCTCATAGGGTTTTCAATGGCTGACTGTTTCGGGATTGCCTTGGGAGTGGACTGCCAGGCCTTTCTCCCATTTTTGCCGTGCTGGGAATTGAACTCGGGACCTCAGAGACTGCAGCACAGCACTCTTCCAACTGAGCTAAATCCCAGCCCCTAATATATTATAGGAAACTTTAAATTGCTGAAACATAAAATTCCAAAATTAGGCCATGTCATTTATAATTCTGACAATAGCCTAATGCTTTTATGAAAGCCTAATCAATTCTCACTCCCACGTGTCTGTCAGCTTGTTGTACTGTGGGGGCTTGCATGTTAATGTAATGTTGAAAGCTATGCCACCTGTATTTTGGATCAGGGTCCCACACGATGGACAGGTTACAGCTGAGATTCCAAATTAAGACAGGCTAGGGAGGAAGACCTCGCAGCCTACTTCTGAAACAATTAACCATTGGAAACTCTATGAATAGCTGAGAAACACCGTCAAATATAGTGCCAGAAAGTGAGCCCCCCAAGATGAGAGGCATTCAAGAAGTGAATGGGGAAGAGTTTCCTCCTCAAAGTACAGTTGACCTCAATGACAGGAATGGAGTAAAGACCTTGGGACCTCCTTTTTGCTGATGTAGCAAGACTCAAAATGACAAGGAACATAGCAGCTGCCACAATGGACTGAAACATAAAAAGATTATGTGAATGGTACAGTGTTGGATAGTGTTTCCTTCTATTGTATTTATGGTCTCTATGAGTCAGACCCAACTTGACAGCACCCGGCAACAACATCAATTCTGAATGGTCATAGTGATTACAAAATTTCTTATGAAAGCAATTTGTCATAGACAAGAATTGAAAGAGAATTGCATTCACCAATCTAAGGAAAGAAATGATATGTATCTTTTTTTTTTCAGTACTGGGGCTTGTACCCAGGGCCTCGTGTTTGTATGCTTTGCAAGTACAGTACCACTGAGCTGCACCCTCAGCCCATTTTTTTTACTTTCTGAGACAGGGTCTCAATAAATTATGCAGACTATCTCTGGTCTAGAACTTTCAATCCTCCTGCCTCTGCCTCCAGAGTTGCTGGGATTACAGGTGTGCCCCACTGCTCCTGGCTATATCTTTTAAAATATTTACATTTCACTTAAGTTTTGGTCTTTCTTTAAAATGTGTTAGTAAAGGGGGCATCCCCAAAATTATAGATTTGTGTTTAAAATATCATCTAATTTTAGTTACAAGATTTATTTTTGACAAAGTTACTGAGAAATTTCTACTTTAATGGTTTTATAGTTAAGTTGTCTAAAGGAAGGTTATACTTAATATTAATGATAATAGCTACTAGGTACTGAGGATGTATTATGTGCCAGAACTACAACCTGAGATATCCTTTTATTCTCACAACAACCCTAAAAAGTATACATTATTATCCCCAATTCACCAATAAAACTAATAGCTGATATTTGTTAAATGTTCACTATATACTAAATTATATACTTTACATGAACTCATTCAGTTAGTGCCTACAGATAAGAAGTAGTTCCTAAGAGTGCAGCTCTGAACCATGGGATATTTTTAGAAGTTAGACTTCATTTCTCTTTTATGGTAGCATACCCAAATCACAGAAATGTTAAATAACTTAATATCATACCAGTGTTGTGGGCTAAATAATCATGTCACATCCATTATTGTAGTCTTAATTGCTACTATTTTCTGCCTGATATTCTAAGAAGCAAATTCCTCAATGTCACCCAAAGTAACAAATCTAAAAATAATGCAAAAATTGAAATATTTCCACTATATAATATTGCCATCACTTCATGATATATACATATTCCCTAAAACACATTTTATCAAAGTATTTAGTACAGCATATGTAACAAGTAGCATATTTAGTATATTTACTCTTAAAGTTTTGAAAACATAAAATGAAATACTTATACACCTAATCTATTGCACTTAATTATTCTTATATAACTATATAGAAAACGTAGGAGAAAGCCCCAGAATATTGATTTGGGTTATCAATATTGTGTATGACCCAAAATTAAGGTAACAAGGCAATAAAATAGATGGATTTTCAAACTGAAATCTGAAAAGGTAACAAAGAAAAAATCAGATGGAATTCCAAACTAAAAGGCTCATGCACAGCAAAGGAAATAATTAACAAGCTAGAGACAAGCCATAGAAAGAGACAGAATATTTGGAAAGTGTACATGTGTTATGGAGCTAATATCCAAATCATATATAAGGAATTTGATAAATTCCATACCAAGAAAACAAATAACCTGATTAAAAAGTAAGAAATGAGCAAAGGATCTAAACAGACATTGAGAGGGAGGGAGAGGGGAAGGCAAAGAGAGAGAGAGAAGAGAGAGAAAGAGATCTACTTGCCCTAAATTCACCAATGCTATCAGAGTAGGACTCGACCTCTGTGACTTCACCAAACTTAATAAGCTCCTAAAAGTCCTACATTCAAATATAGTCACTATTGTTAGGTGCCATCCATCCAGTCAGCACCAACACACAGAGACCTTTATAGGGTTTTCATTGGCTGATTGTTTTAAGGATTAATGCTTCAACATGTGAAATTTGAAGCAAACAATTCAGTTCATAGCAGGGATCAATAATAGTTGACACATTTATTTTGCATGCCAAATAATTGCTGTTATGTGTGAAAATTTTTTATTAAATATATTATGCTGCCATTCAGCTTTATATGATTATGGGATGGACATTTATTCCATTTATTTAAACATAATTCTATGTGGTATAACTTCTATAAAAATGTCATCCTTCACTGATTTTTACCAATGTATACTTAAAGAAATTTTATATGTTTGCATTTGTAAGATATTATATATATATGGAATCATACAGTATACAACATTTTATGTATGGTTCAATTAGCATAATACTAAAGATTCATATATTTTTTAATGTATTAGTTAAATGCTCCTTTTTATTGTTGAGTAAGATCCCATTATATAGAGCTAACACAGTTTATTTATCCATTTATCAGCTAATGAGCATGCATGTTATATGAATTGTCTTAATTTGGGGTGCATTAATGAATAAATCCTCACATTTAGGTTTTGGTGTGGACATATACGTTTTTATCTTCTCTTGTTTAAATACTGGGTATCAGATTGCTGAGTTGTATGTTAAGATACTTTTTATTTCTAAACCGGAACTTTTATTATATTCGAGATACTGCAGATTTTTAAATGCCCTTCAGGAATTTTGAAATAATACCAGTATTGGGGGAAAAAAATCTCACAAATCTTTTTTTATTCTACCAGACTGTGAGGTAACTTACTTACTTACTTACTTTCTTTCTTTCTTTCTTTCCTTCTTTCTTTCTAGCACTTGTCCACATTTGTATATACCAATTCAATAAACCATTGAGGTATATTATAAACAAACATTGATTTCCACAGTTGTTCTTGACAGTGCAGATAATCTGCAGTATTGTGGCATTCTATGAAATAGCCAGAATTTTAATTGAAATACTATTTTAGAGAAACATCTAAGAAGACAGCATCATCTTTCCCCTTTTATGCTTATCTGTTAACTTTGGTGGTCAAAAAAATGTCTTACAGTGGAACACTAATCATTATTTTGAAGTCATCTTTTATTCCTTTAGTCAGAGAATTGATCTCCAGTCCTAAACTAAGCACTACAAGTCATTTCTTATAGGAGCCTGAATTGGAATTGAATTTTAAAATGCATTAATTCAAGCTTATAGGTTTGCATACTTTGGATAAAACAGATATAATGAAATTAAGTCATTTTTTGAGATAATATGTTAACCTTCTTTATCTACTTATTTGATAGATTTTATTTTTCTCTGTTATAAAAAATGTAAAATTTCCTCCAGAAATGCAAAGAATTCTCTCATTTTTAGTTCTTTCAGGAATGGGCTGGGATACTAATTTACTTGATTGTGGAAATGAGAACTGCTCTTTTGTCAAATCTTAAGAGGCACTGTGCGTACTGTTACAAGGTGACACTGCAGAGAGAGTGTGGTGATGGTGGTCAAGACTGCAGCGTGGGGCTGGCATGGAAGTGATACTGGTGTTGAGGTGAAGGAGGCTGTTGATTGTAATGCTGGTGGTCTTGAGATGAGGTGTCAGTGATGATAGTGCTGATCACTAGGCAATTGTGGAGATGATGATGATGATGTCAGCAGTGAAGTGATGGTGATGTGAATTGTGCTGGAGGTGCTGGGGGCAGGAAAGGGCAGTGACTGAGCATAGAGGAGCTCAGTGCATACACATCTATTGCTGTAATATTGGAAACTATCAGTGGGTGATGCAGGAAGAACATGGAAGAGGCTCAACAGCTTTGGTTTATTTACTTTCATTTCAGAATAAGGAGAAGGAGTGGGCTGACTGCTTAGAAACAACATACTTAGGTTCTTGTTAAACATTATAAACACTGTTTGTTTGTTGTTGTTAGGTGCCCTCGAGTAGGGGCTGACTCATAGCAACCCTCATAGGGTTTTCAATGGCTGATTATTTCAGAATTGCTTCATGAGTGAATTGCCAGGTCATTCTCCTGTTTTTTTGATGTTAGGCATTCAACTTGGGCCCTCAGAGAGTACAGAGCAGAAGTCTACCAGGTGAGCTAAACTCTAGCTTTTATAAACAGTTTAACTCCAAAAATGTGTTCTAGAATTAAGTAGAATATTTTATTTAAAAGGTAGCATAGTTATTGTAGAATACACATGGAAGTGAAGCTGCATTAAAGGTTATGTCAACATGGAGGAAAAACAAATGTTCACTAGAGGGAATTTAGAGAAATACAAACATCATCAAAACGCGATAATGATTTAGATAGGAAAGGTTAACATAATCCAATTCTGCTCACTAAAGTCTGTACAGCCTGCAGCTATAGCCCTGTGGCATCCGATCCCGTCAGATCTCGGAAGCTAAGGAGGATCGGGCCTGGTTAGTACCTGGATGGGAGACAGCCTGGGAACACCAGAACCTGTAGGCTGGGAGAAGGACCTGGCAACCCCCTCCCAAAAGTAAATCTGCCATTGAAAACCCTATGAACAGCAGAGAAGCACTGACAATAGTGTTCTCCCTGTTGTACAGAGGGTCGCTATGAGTCGGATACCGACTTGACGGCACCTAACAACAACAACAACAAAGTCTGTACAGGACAAGGAAGACAAAGATCAGCTTTAGTCTTTGCAATGCTCATTTTGGTCCATTGATCACTTTGAACTTGTCTTGAAAACTTTATAATATACTGCTTTAAAATATATGTCTAGGAGTTTATTAGCTTTTTCCCCTAGCATGAAATATTGTCAAATGCTGGTCAATTCTTTTCCAAAATTCAAGAAATACATATGAACTTGATTTGCTCATGCCAAAACTTGTTACAACTATAGAGAAACCATAATACTAAATATCAATTTTAATACACTAAAATATACATGAAATATAAATTCATCATTTATATGAATATAGATTAATATTCACTTAGGAATCACTTATGGAATATAGATTTCAAACACCTTTAATGTTTTAAAATATTATACTTTGTTTTCAGTTATATCCCTTTCCATGGTAACTATCTACCAAAGATAATTAAATGTATAAAAATTTGAGTAGCCAGACACTATGGTGCACATCTCTAATCCTAGCTACTCATGCAGATGAGGCAGGAGGATCCTACTTTGAGGCCAGAGGCATCCTTGGCAACTTAGGGAGTCTTTGTCTCAAAATAAAAGATTAAAAAAGGGCCTGGGAGTGAAGCTTGGTAGTGGAGCACTTGGAAAGTATGTGCAAAGTCCTAAATTCAACCCCTCAGTACCATTAATGAAAATAATAATAATAATAATAATAATAATAATAATAATAATATATTGAGTAGATGCTGCTGATATAGAAGTCACTTTCTGATTGTGCCATCAAGGAAGTCTTTAAATTCTTGTTTTCAATTGCCTAGACTACTGTCATCAAATTCACCCTTATAGTCCTCATATCAGTCTTGTACATGGAAGTTTACAAGGATCAATCTACTGACAAATGCTGCTGCAAAGTAATATTATTTTCAACTTCTCAGTTTGGTAGTCAAGAAAAATATTCACCTCTAGTATTAATAAATCAGGATTTTAGGCATTGTTCATTGGTAGGATAAACTATGACACTATTAAGAATTTTTTTTCCATTTGAGCCAGGCATAGTCATTCCTGTAATCCCAACAATTTGGGAGGAGGTGTAGGCAGGCAAATCATAAGTTTGAGGCCAGAGGAAGCCTGTACAACTTAGGCCCTGTCTCAAGATAAAAAATAAAAACAGACATGAGAGTGCAGCCCAGTGGTATAGCACTTGCAAAATTTGCACAAAACCCTGGGTTCAGCCTCTCAAGATCATTAAAAAATTAAAAAAAGAATTCTTTCTGTCACTAAGAACATTGCCTTGGTTCTAGTGTTCAAATGTTCACATATTGAAAATTCAAGTAAAATTTCAAGTAAAAAGACATGAAAATAATTTGTTTTAGTATTACATTCAAACATGTAAGAATTTGGTATCTAGCTGGGCACCATGGCAAACTCTTGTAATCCCAGTGATTTCGGAGGCTGTGGCAAAAGGATTATGTGTTCAAGGCCAGAGGAATCCTGCACAATTTAGGGAGACTTTGTCACAAAATAAAAATAAAAAGGGTTCAGGGTGCAATTCATTGGCAGGGTGCTTGCCTGAGGCCCTAAGTTCAACCTCCTAGTACTGGAGGGGAAAAAATAGAATTTATTTTTAATAATTCAGATATGAAAATTTTATACATGTTTTGTGGTACTTATCTGCACACACCACTTATAGAAAATGTGTTGTTGTTAACACATAGTGGAATAAAATTGCGAGGTTTTAACATTTTCAAGTTATTAAAAAGACAAGGAAAAGGAAAAGACCAAATTACATGTAAAAAGAGACACTGGAACTTGCCCTTGAACATCGAGCAGCTAAAGTAAAAGGAAGACATGATTTATTTAAGAAACTAAACAGAATATTTCAGAAGGCAACTTGTGAAGATAAAAACAAATATTATAATGACATGTGCAAAGAGCTGGAGGCAGAAAACCAAAAGGGAAGAACACGCTCCGTGTTTCTCAAGCTTAAGGAAGTGAAGAAAATATTCAAGCTTCGAGTGGCACTAGTGAAAGATTCTACAGGGAAAATATTAAATGATGCAGGAAACATCAAAAGAAGATGGAAGGAATACACAGAGTCACTATACAAAAAAGAATTGGTAGATGACCTGCCATTCCAAGAGGTTGCATATGAAGAGGAACCAATAGTATTGAAGGATGAAGTGGAAACTACCTTGAAAGAACTGGCAAAACACAAGGCTCCAGGAATTGATGGGATACCAATAGAGATGTTTCAACAAATAGATGCAGCACTGGAGGTGTTAATATGTTTATGCCAACAGATTTGGAAAACAGCTACTTGGCCAACTGACTGGAAGAGATCCATATTTGTGCCTATTCCCAAAAAAGGGGGTCCAACTGAATGTGCAAACTATCGGACAATATCATTAATATCACATGCAAGCAAAATTTTACTAAAGATCATTCAGAAGCGACTGCAGCAGTATATAGACAGGGAATTAGCAGAAAATCAAGCTGGATTCAGAAGAGGGTGGGGAACCAGGGATATCATTGCTGATGTCAGGTGGATATTAGCCAAAAGTAAAGGATATCAGAAAGATGTCTATCTATGTTTTATTTACTATGCAAGGCATTTGATTGTGTGGATCACAATAAATTATGGATAACACTTCAGAAAATGGGAATACCAGAGCACCTAATTATATTCATGAGAAATCTGTACGTTAACCAAGAGGCGATTGTTCCAATAGAACAAGGAAACACTGAGTGGTTTAAAGTTGAGAAAGGTGTGCGTCAGGGCTGCATACTTTCACCCTGTCTCTTCAATTTATATGCTGAGCAAATAATCCGAGAAGGTGGACTTTATGAGGAAGAATGCAACATCAGGATTGGAGGAAGACTCATTAACAACCTGCATTATGCAGATGACACCACTTTGCTTGCTGAAAATGAATAGGATTTAAAACATTTACTGATGAAGATCAAAGATCATAGCCTTCAATATGGGTTGCGACTAAACAACAAAACAAAAATCCTTACTACTAGGTCAGTATGCAACTTCACAATAAATGGACAAAAGATTGAGGTTGTCCAAGATTTTGCTTTGCTTGGCTCTATAATCAACACCCATGGAAGCAGCAGTCAAGAAATCAAAAGATGCATTGCTCTAGGAAAACCTGTGTCAAAAGATCTCTTTAGAGTATTTAAAAGTAAAGATGTCACATTGAAGACAAAGGTGCGACTGACTCATGCCATGGTATTTTCAGTTGCATCATATGATTGTGAAAGCTGGACATTGAACAAGGGAGACAGGAGAAGAATTGATGCTTTTGAATTGTGGTGCTGGAGACGTCTATTGAATATACCATGGACTGCCAAAAGAACCAACATATCTGTCATAGAAGAAGTGCAAACAGAGTGCTCTTTGGAAGCAAGAATAGCCAAACTGCAGTTTTACATATTTTGGACATGTAGTCAGGAGAGATCAATCCCTAGAGAAAGACATCATGTTTTGGAGAGTGGAAGGTCAATGCAAAAGAGGAAAACCATCCACCAGATGAATTGACACAGTGTCTGCAACAATAGGCTTAAACGTAAATAAGATTATTTGCCTGGCACAGAATCAGCAAGTGTTTTGATCTGCTGTACATAGTGTCACTAGGAGTCAGACTCGACTCAATGGCACCTAACAAAGACAACAACAAGCATTTTCAATTTCTTCAACTTTACACCACAGTAGTAAACCATTGCCTTTGTTGTTTTTGTTAGGTGCCCTGCAGTTGGGTTAGACTCATAGCAACTCTACTTACAACAGAATGAAACACTCTCCAACACTGTGCCATTCCTGGTACTATGTCAGTGCTTCTCTGTTATTCATAGGGCTTTGAATGGCTGATTGTTTTGGGGGTGAGTTGCTAGATCCTTTTCCAATTTTTGCTGTAGTAGAGATTGAACCATGGCCTCAGAGCACAATACAACAAGCACTGCACTAATTGACCTAAACCCCAGGTGACTGTAATAATTTAATCTTCCTTGAATAGAGTATTAGAGTTCCTTTCGCCATACCCTTACCAATACTTAGTATTTTCTCAACTTTTAATTTAGAGTAATTTAGTAGACATTAGTTTATTTTTAAACCTACATTTTAATAATTTTCCAGCTTTAAATGCAGTCCATGTTTTTACCGGATATGTAAAACAACAAATAGTAAGGAAATGCACAAGAATTTATGATGTTTAAAAAAACTTTGTATATTTAAATCAAAAATATTCTTAATACGTGATGAAATTTCAGAAGAGGAATGCTAATTCTTCCTTATTTTAAAATTGGACAATAGCCTTCACCATAGACTTTCTGCATGTATTTTCAGTCTTATTAAAAGTTTGAGTTAACTAAAATAACAGTGTATAGTAAGTTCTCCTTCCTGACCAGCTCTTTTCACATCTGCATGTTACCTTTGGGAAAGACACATTAACAGCTTGCCCTGTGCAGCAGATTTTGCTGATGACTTGCTGCCAGTTGGGTATTAAGGGGAATTGTGAACACGTTTTGTCTTAAAAATTCTTAAAAATTTGGACTTGTTGCATTGGACTGGACTAATTGACACTCAATCATTGTCAAGCAGCCTAGCCTGTGGGTGATAATCATGTGGGAGACAATGGCTTGCAAGTTGCACTTCATGACTTTGGATTTGACTGGCAGTATGAAAGTAAGTGCTGCCATCTGACCCATTTTACAATGAAGTAGGAAATACAACATTTATTGAAAATTTACTAACTGTATTAATTTATACTCATCTGATAACCCATTGAAAGGAAAAATGGGAATGATCTGGCAGGTTGGCCTTTCAGACATAAAGGGCACATGGCAAAATGGTCGTTTGTTGCTTACACTGAAATACAAAAGATATGGCAGCATATGCATATTTTTGGAATTTTGAGTTTTTAATTCTGATCAGCACTCTATTCATAATCTAAAAACTATAATTTAGAAACCTCATATAAGAGAGACTCATTTTGGATGTATTTAATACATTAATGAACATATGTTTTTTTCTTAACAGCTCCTGTCAAAATTAGAGCTAGGATCACTGTATTATCATTTATGCAGTTCTAATGCATATAATTTTTGTGGCTTTTTTCAGTTTAATGAATGAAAACCAAGCCACTCAGTTTTCTTCAGGCACTGGCTCTAATGTTTTTTTCATAATGTGGCACAAAATGACTGGAAAGCATCCTTTTGAAATATGAATTTGAAAAGATATTCCTGAGAGCACATTTAGATCAAAGTGAGAAAATGTTATTTAAAGTCTAGAAATCAAAACAACCAAGTGTCTTTCCTTTATTACATGTGTAAAAGCATACATATGTAAGTTCAAATAAAAATAGTTCTTTATTTTATTAAGCCTTTAATCTTTAGAGATTATTGTTTGATTATAACCAAATCTTGAGATATTTTCTTTGTTTACATTTTTAGGATCACACTGGTGTAATAAAATACAAAGGATATGTTTTGTAGGTGTATGTTCCTCAATTACTACAAGTCATGTCAAAAAGAAATGCTTGTTTTATGCAATCAGTTGTTTTCTCTAAGTCAATTCTATAATTAAGTAAAAGAGGAAATATCTTTATTTTGCATGTAAAATTTATTCATCTACTTTTAACATATCACTAATAATTTGTTTGGTCTTTTAATAAATAGAATATAACATCTTATAGGCCAATACTGGATATTTCTGGTAGCCTATATGAGTAAAGGGGCTGGGATTTAGCTCAGCTGGTAGAGCACTGCACTGCAGTCTGAGGTCTGGAGTTCAATTCCCAGCACCGCAAAAATGGGAGAAGGGCCTGGCAATCCACTCCCAGGGCAATCCCGAAACAGTCAGCCATTGAAAACCCTATGAGGGTCGCTATGAGTTGGATACCTCCTCCACAGCACCTAACAACAACAACAACATATGAGTAAAATTGCCAATTTTATTTTAAATGTTGGAAAAGTCAACATCAACAATTAAAGCTAAATATGAAAAGAACAAAAAACAAGATCATTTTCTAACTTCTTGCTAAGTTAAACATAAAGAAGTTTTTGGTAGGGAATGTACATGGGACAGAAAGACATAGATAAGATGACAAATTAGGAGAATTTGAAAGTAAGAGACAATGATAGCTACAATTGTTTAAATTTTACTGTCTTGGAGTTCAGCTAATTGCCTTACATGATCATTTCATTTAATCCTTACAATAACTTTTTAAAAAGTAGTTTCATTATCTATGTTTTTCATATATTTGCAGGGCTATATATTAAGATATTAGAGAAAGTTCTAAACACACATATTTATAATTTGTAGATAAAGAAATTGAAGCTCAATCGATTATCCACTGTCAAGAAATTGAAGAACAGGGTTTTGAGATTAGTTTGGGTGGTTTCAATGTTCAGGATCTGTTTTACATTACCCTTTGATAAACTGACCAGTAATGGGATATTTGCCCTGCAACCATATACCACTGTGGTGTCCAATCCTCTCAGATCTTGAAGCTAAGCAGGGTCAGGCATGGTTAGAATTTGTATAGGAGACCAACCGCCTGGGAACACCAGGTGTTGTAGGCTTGGGAGAATGATCTGGCAACTTACTCCCAAAAAATAAGCACTAGTGAAAATCCTATGAATAGCAGAGAAGCACGGACAATAATGTTTCATCTATTGTACATAGGGTCGATACCAGTCCAACACTGACCCGACAGCACCTAACAACAACAAATGGGTATTTGCTCTGAACAAGACTCTGGAGACCAAAAGACCCATAATGGATATAGGAGTAAGAATTTCTGGATTGACCAGGACTGTGCAAGAAAATCAAAAGTATCTTTAGAGATCAAATAAGACACTTATTCACTTGATAGAAAAATCCCAGAGTAAGAAATTGTGTAAACTTTTGCTATTTTTTGTAGTAATCTATGGCTATTTTAGTAAATAATATGGGTGTTTCATAATGTTAAATTTATTTTGAGCTTATTAATAAGTAAGTAAATTCCCTTTTTTAACCTTAATGTTACTGCTTTGGTCAATTACCAAATTACACTATTTATGCTTTTTAAAGAAATGCTGTATATGAACCATAAATATTTCAGGTAGTAGGTATTCAACTCATATTTGTCAAAAATTGCCTGAAGCAATGAAAATACCTTTAAAATGGTATGTCTTTCTATAATCATATCAATTATTTAATAATGCATTTTACAACCAATAATAAAGTCAGTCATGATCCGTTTTCCTTTTATTATCTGACCCTCATATGATCTTTCCCAATTGTTTTAATTACTACGCTTGTTCATGCATCATGCATATAACATATTTGAATTTTCATACTTTTGTGCTGCAAGATAATTTTGTACTGGGCACAGATTTTAAATCACAAAGAAACAGAAATACATTTCACATAGTGTCATTTCAATAGAGTTATTACTGAATACAAATTTACTATGAGAAGAAAAGCAACAGAGAAACAAAATAGAGAATTGCTACATTTTAAGTATATTTTATGAATACTGCATGAAATTTTCACCAAATGGTAATTGTATAATGTAAGTTTTCTTTGTTTAAAGGCACTGAGGAACACATAGTTATTATGTACTATAATTTTTAAATGATTTCTGAGCTACTAATTTTACACAAAGAAAGCAAAGTAAATGCCATGGAGTGAGTACAGGACTTGAAGGATTTCAGCTACAAAATCCATAACTGTATGATCTTGGGAAAATTTCCAATGTTGTTACGGTTGGATAACTTGATGTTTACCAAGTAGTTGGTGTACTATTAAAATAAAACCATGTGCTGTGCAATTGAAATAAACTATAGCAATAGATCACTCTAACAGATAGTGTTTTGATTATATAAAGACTTAGGTATGAATCGAGTAAAATATCAAAGCTTACAGACTATTTTTACTAGCACAGTGATTTATTCATTCATCACTCATCATATAATTGAGTGAATGCTATCAATGTGCACACCAGTATGTCAAGCACTGTAAGGGATACAAAGATTTATGTAACATGCATTTTATCTTTAAGGTGACTATAGTGAGGTTATCAAGATGTCACTTTTAAAAATAGGTACAAAAAGAGTATATCATGAGAGTTTTTGACAGAATTCTATGAAAATTGATAGGAAAAGCTTAATTGCAAGTCTGAAGTATTGGTCATGGTGCTTTAATTGAGAGTTAAGGAAGCATGTGTCTGGGATAAAACCTGGGAAAGAACAGAATCATGTAAGAAGAAAATATGAAGCTTGCTATTGAAAACACATGTAAAAAGTAGTAAAAAATGAGGAAATGAAATATGTCATTTAACATCTTTATGCAAATATTTTATACAAAGGATATATTAAAATTCATATTTATTTTCTCTTTACCCAAAAAAGAAACTGCCATGGGTTTGATCTGAAACACTGCAAAAAAACTAAAATGAAATAAAATACAATAAAATAAGATGAATAAATTGGATTGTAAAGCTGTTACCAAAAGAAGCATGTAGGTAACATCTTTATATCACATCGCATCATATCACATCACACCATCTGTTTCCTTATCCTCTCCCCATTCTTGATCTTCCTTTTACTACAGATTTCTTTTCATCAAAAATTCTCATTGGATTAATCTAAGAACTGTGTCATGATGAATATGCCTAAAATTGAAAGGACCATATTAAAATGCCTTACCTTGGAAATAACTGACAGGCTGAAGTAAAATTTATTGTTAAGAAAAGACAAAAACTTTTGGGTCAATAGCTAGAATATAAGGGTTTAGAAACAGTATGTCATTAAAATAATGTTTTAGGTTAAGGACTAAGCCAACAGCAATAGAATGGACATGGAGTGGGTACTATTCTGAAAGCCAGAAATTTGTTGGGAGGTTCTGACAGAATTCTACACACAATCAACCCCTAACATAGTAGTGGATGTTAAAATTCAGAAGAGAATATGTGAAAGATGCTTCATATCTGTAATAGGAAAGAATGATGCTTGGTTGGATATTGAAAGCAAAGCATACAGTTCTACATTCTTAAAACAAAATCAAAGCTACTAATAAAATAAAGTTGGGAAATCAAGTTGTTTCTCAATGAAGATAATTGTTTTAGTTTTTAAATATTTGAGTTTAACAATAGAAAAGGAAAATGTTGATTTTACAGATGTATTGTTATTCTTAAAACTTATGACACCTAATCTTCAAATAAAATATGATGAAGGACATGATTCTTTCAAAACACTTAAGCATAAATCAATGAAATTATTATCAGTTTAAAATTTAGAAAGATATCAGAAACATTTGAAACAATAAACTATTTAGAAGGAAAAAAAATTATAGCTAAAATAAATTTCTTTTCTTCATTAAGAAATGGTTAGATTTTGTCTTAGAGTATTACATTGTTGTTGTTGTTGTTAGGTGCCGTCGAGTCGGTATCCGACTCATAGCAACCCTCATAGGGTTTTCAATGGCTAAGTGCTTCGGGATTGCCTTGGGAGTGGATTGCCAGGCCCTTCTCCCATTTTTGTGGTGCTGGGAATTGAACTCGGGACCTCAGAGACTGCAGCACAGCGCTCTACCCACTGAGCTAAATCCCAGCACAGAGTATTATATTAGTCAATATAATTATCAAAATGTATTATGGGTTAAAACAAGTTTGTCTTGCAATTCTGTTTTTCTAGACCTCTATTTAGAGATAAGTTGACTTCAACAGCCATCATGCAAGTTGAGTAATCCATGTCACTGCCAGTTATACTTTACTCTTTTATTTTATTTTATTTTTCTATTTCATTTTATTTTTTCATCACTAGGAGGTTGAATGCAAGGCTTTGCAAATGCCAGACAAGTGCTTTACCACTGACCCACAGCCCCAGTCTCTATTTATTTATTTATTTAACTTTATTTTGGGACAGCATCTTGCTAAATTGTGCAAGATGCCTCTAGCCTTGAACTCACAATCCTCCTGCCTCAGCTTCCTGAATAGCTGTGATTCCAAGTTTGTGCTCCAGCCTAGCTCCAGGTATGATTTTTTAAATGATAAGGACATATTTTATAAACTAACATCGTATCATCTATAAATATAACCTAGTTTTTATTTTTATTTTGTTTTATTTTATTCTTTTTATTCTTGGAAGGGGAGCCCAGGGCCTCACCCATGCTAGGCAAGTGCTCTGCCACTGAGCCATACTTTGAGCTCTAGTTTTATTTTTTTATTTTGAGATAAGATTTTCCTAAATTGTGCAGGTTGCCTCTGGCCTCAGACTTGCAATCTTCCTGCCTTAGTCTCTTGAGTCACTGGGATTTCAGGCTTGCACCAGGATGCCTGGTCTAATGTGTTTTTTGAGGAGGAATCCATAACAACAAATCACAATTCAGTGCTGGAATTTCTACAGGAAAGATAATGCATGTGTGATTTAACTTAATATGATAGCGTTTACTGAACATGCTCTTCTCTCTCAGTGATTAGATTCTCAGCTGAGCTTTTGGCAAGTGCTGGATCATTCAATTTAGTTACAAATGGTTGGACTAATGTCTGGAGTGATTTATATTCTGCACTGTTAATGAAAAAGCTACCTATATGTTTTAAATTCTAAATATGCAGGTAGAAAAGTTGACTATCTCTTAGGACATTTAAGAAGTCTCAATTGTAAGAATTATATTCTCATTCATATGAAGGGCTTCTCCTTAGTTTATTTGTTGGTGAAACCCTGAGTAAGAGTTCAGAAACAAACAATAGACTTGGGAATAGGAAAGTTAAAGAACACAGAGCAAGCAAGTGACACTGCTACTGTTTTATTTTTGTTTGTGTGTTTTTTAAGTACTGGGAGGGGGTGATGACCCCAGGGTGTCATGCATGCTAGGGAACTGCTCTACAACTAAGCTGTATCCCCAGCCCCTTTGTTATTGTTGTTGTTGTTGTTGTTGTTAATTATTGTTTCGACACCAGTTCTCACTAAATTGCCCCCTCTGTCTCTGGCATAGATTCTGGAATCCACATGCCTCAGTATCCAGAGTAGCTTGGATTACAGGCATGCCCACAATGCTGACATGGTAACAAGACTACTTGTCAAGTACTTGACAAGACTACAGAAAGACAGTGTATTAATCAGCTGGAGTGGGATAGGAACTGACCGAAGCAAACTTACTGGAGGAAATACTTATTGGGGGCTTGCAGTTACAAGATCACAGTCCATAATAATGAAAGGGAAGGTATAGGAGTGTCAGGCAGCAGGGTTCATGATAGACAATTTCATGTCATGGCAGATCAGGAGGAGAGGGAGCCACCAGAAACACAGGTCCATGGTAAACTCCAAAGACTGCCCCCAGGGATCTGCTTCTGCAAAGCTAGGATCCCACCTCCCAAAGTTCCATGGCTTTCACAAACAGTGCACCACCTAGGAACCAAACTTTCAAACTCATGACTTTTGGGAAACATTTTAGATCCAAACCATAACAGATAGTATAAATGGTGGATGGCGGAGGCCAAGACTGGAGACACACTATAGAATTATAATAATGGAAAATGATGATAGACTGAACCATCTGCATAAACATTAGAAGAAAAATGTATATTAGAAATCTCAAGAGAGAGACAGACAAAAGATTTGATTATCTAACTATGTGTGGTAGAGTTGGAGGAGTCTAAGATAATTCTGAAATTCTTTGCTTTGGTGACAGTTCAACAATGAGAAGAGGGATGGAAAAAAGACCAACAAGAGATATGACAATTTTCTGAATAAGAAACCAAGAAAAATCAATAAAATGGCAAATGAATCAAAGAAAATAATATACTATTTAGATAACATAAATGTCTAATAAATCATTTTATATAATGTACAATGATTAAAGATATACAAGGTATTGTAGAGTCACAAAAAAAGAAATGCATGCTTTTACATAGTCAACAGGGATGTGTAAGCTCTGGCATTTGAGGAAGGATTGTAGTAAAGGTCAGGAACATTTTTATACAGGAAATTTCCATCAAGCCAGGTATTGAAAGATAATAAACAAGCCAGTGTGGTTGGACTTTTTAACTGCTATTTAGAAATTAGTAGATATAATCTATGCGATATTTACTGGATTGAGAATATTACGCTTGGAAAAAATTTAGAGTCTCCAAATGTAGCAGTGAACAATGGCTTCATATCAGAAATACACAGTACCTTCTATAAATTAAAAACCAGAATCAACAATGAATATTACACTAGTTCACCTACTATATTTAAAATTACAAAATAAAATAAATCCACAATGCCTGCAATTAAATATATCCATTTAAAAATTGATTGGTTATAAATCCATAGGAACTTTCAAAAATTATTTATAGTCTCATGGACCTTTTGCCCAACTTCTTCCAAAAATGGTACTTTACATAGCTATAGTATAAAATCAAAACCAGGAAATTAACTTTGATACATTACTGTTCACTAAATAATGGACCTTATTCAGTTTTCACTTGTTAAAATTGCATTAATCTTTTTGTGCATATATGCAGTTCTAGGCGATCTTATTCCATATAGAAACTTGCATAACCATGTAATAATCAAGATACAGAATTATTCATCACCACAAAACAATTCCCTTCATACATCTCTTTGTATTTCCATCCATCCCTTTGCCTGTGCTCTGGCAGTCACTAATTTATTCCTAATATGTACACATTTTTTTCATTCAATAATGATACATAAATGAGCTGTGTGCCATAGAAGATGCCTGTAATCCCATCTACTGAAGAAGCTGAGGCAGGAGGATCATGAGTTCAAGGCCCGAGTTAGCCAGTACAATTTAGCAAAATCCTGTCACACACACACACAAAAATAAAGTTATATAAATGGAATCATCTTGTACTTAAACTTTTAAGACTTTGTTTCACTAATTATGTTGCTCTTGATATTCATTCCAGCTGTTTCATATACTGACAATTCATTACTTTATATTGTTGAGTAGGATTCCATTGTATGGATAATGAAAATATATTCAAGAATCCATCCATTGAAGGACATCATTGTTTACAATATTGGTTGTTTTCAATATTATGCTATTACAAATAAAACTACAATGAATATTTGTATACAAATGTGTGTGCGAATAGAATTTATAATTATGTAAGATAAATATCCAAAGTGTGATTTCTGGGTCATATGATAATTACACACTTAATTCTATAAAAAATTATTATTATGGTGTTTGAACTTTGATAGTTGTGCATTATATGTCATTGACAAATTTTAACAACTATATTTTCAAGTTTGTTCCACAAATGCTGACATTGTAGAATATATTACTTTAAAAAATTGAAAGAACTCTTAATACAATTCTATGTGTACAAAGGATATCCCTCATTCCTGGAATTTATTTATAAAAAATCATGTATTTATTTTTACATGTTCAAACTTCAATCACCTTCAAAGTACTTTCTGTTTAATGCAATATACCTAGTAAGACATTATTTCTATTGTTTAAAACAGGGTTTAAATGTGTCAGTTTCAATGCCTTTTAGTGTTTCTGCTGTTTTTTTGTTTTATCTTCTCCACAGAGGAAAAGTGCTTCCCTTTGAGGACTTTACATAGGGGAATAAGAAAATGGTCACACATGGCAATATCAGGTGAATATGACGGATGAGACACAAGGTTCATGCTGGTTTTGCTCACAGACTAGTGAAAACCCAGGGTGGTGTGGACAGGTTCCTCACCGTGGTAGAAGAACCTGCCACTTGTTTGTCACAACTTGAAACATCTCTCCCTCAAACCATGACACAACCTTGTCAACATACCAGATAGTAAAAACTTTGGTTGATCATTTGATCAGTATAAACAAATTCACAGTGCACAATCCCTCTCATGAGGGATTATTGCTGCCTATATGCTACAATGGCTGGGGTTTAGCTCAGTTGGTAGAGTGCTGCTCTGTACTTCCTGAGGACCAGGGTTTCATCCTCAGCACTGAAAAATGAGAAAAGGATGTGGCAGTGCACTCCCCAAAAATAATCCCTAAACAACCAGCCAGTGAGGTTGACTATAATCCCTAAACAACCAGCCCTATGAGGGCGACTATGAGTTGGACACAGCTCAAGGGCACCTAACAACAATGTGCTAAAAGATTATATTTGAGTAGTTGTAAGGGAGACTTTAAGAATGAAAAAGTCTAACATTTTAACAATCAGAATTGTGGTGCAAAAGAGTGATGGCACCTGAAGTAGACTTCACTATCATTTTGAATATAAATTGAATGTATGTGTTTGTAGATATATTTACTGAATTTTTCTTAAGTTTCCACAAACAAGTGGACATTTATATTACATTTTTTGATTCCTGTGGCTTTATAATAGTCTTTGAAATCAGAAATGTAAATTTCTATGTCTTTGTTCTGTCCTAAAATTGTTCGGCTAATATAAATCTTTTGTCTTTCCATGTATACTCCATAAGAAATAGTTTGCCAATCTCTGCAATAAAAGCCCTCTTCATGCTTAATAGAGAGTGCAGAGAATCACTGAGTAATTTGGGGAGAACTGACATCATAAGAATATTGGCTTTTGTCATTCACAGGCATGGAATATCTCTACTTATTTAGATATGTAATTTCTCTGACTAGTGTATGTAGCTATATTAAACTATATATTCAGTTGATTTAGTAGATTTAGGGCTATCCAGGTTATTTCTGTTTTCTTGAGTCAGAATTTTGCCAAGGAGTTGCTTCATTGCATTTAAATTATTGAATCTATTGGCATAAAGTCATTCATAATATTCATTTATTATCATTTTACTATCTGTAGAATATTTTCTGTTAGTATATCTCACATTCTTGATAGCGGTACTTTGTTTCTTCTCTTTTATCTTGTATAATCATTCTAGATGTTTAGCATTTTTGTTAATCTCAAGCAGTTTGTGTTGGGTTTCATTGATCTATTTAATCATTTTTTTGTGTGTTCTTTTCCATTGATTTTCACTCTGATCTTTAGTATATTCTTTCATCTGCTTGCTTTGGATTTCATTTTCTAGTATGAAAAGGTAGAATTGAGGTAATGTATTTGAGTCTTAGTACTATTTGAGTCTTAGTACTATAAATTTCTCTCTAATTAATGCTTTAACTGCATCCTGCAAATTTTGTTACACAGTACTATAATTTTCAGTTAATTTGAAATACTTTTCCTCCCTCCTATTTATCTTTAATGGATGGATTATTGAGAAATATGTTTTTGCACTCTGAAATATTCAAGGATTTTCAAGTTATCTTTTTTACTACTGATCTATAGTTTAATTTCATTACAATCAAAGAGCATACTTGGCATGATTTGAATCATTTTAATTTTGGGAAAATACTAGATGGCTAAGAATATGGTCCATCTTGGTTAAAGCCATATTTGTAATTCAGCATGAATTATATATAACAGAAAACTTAGACTAGATGTTCATTTTAAATTTTATATATTTTCTATCCCTACTTCAAATTATACATATCCTAGGATTCAATTATATTTGTCTTCAAGAATTCTGTGCAAAGGAACGTAGGTAACACCCTGAACTGGCCTTTAAGGAATTTAAGAGACAAGAAACCTTGAGTTTAGCATCAGATGCTATTTTTCAGATGTCATTAAAGACAAAGACTGCTTTTTGTCAACATACCTATTATCCCCCTTCATCACCATGGAACCCTTCATTCCTCAAACAATCTATTTACTACAAGAGGGTCTTATTTAGCTATTAAGAAAGAGATGATTCTATTCAGGTACAAGGGTTCATTGGAGTTAACATTTATCATTTTTGGACATAAAGTATTACAAAATATAATTCAGGAACCACCTAGTCCATACCAGTATATCTCATAGTCTTACTAAAATGAAAGGCATTAGAACCCATTTCAGTCCTACTCATGGAGATTCTCTGACGTTAGAAATATGGAATCTATTTATACAAGATATCCAACTGATTCTTACATACATAAATGCTTAAAAGTCATTGTTCTGAGGATATAGAATTTTGGTTGCTTTCTATTTTATCATGTGTGGAAAATTCCTTTAAATAAATGACAGGTTATTTTAGTGGAGGTATTGTTATGAAGTAACCCAGTTCAACTCATATTTGTTGGTTAGGGACATGCAGTGAATTTTCATGGCTATGGAGGGTACAGAGATGACTAAAATGTGGCACCATTTAAAGTATTGTATGAGTTCTGTGATGGGAGTGATTAATGTCACTCAGAGGGTGGAAGTAAATTTCCTAGAAAATGCCTTTGAGCGGAGAATTGAAATACGACGTAGAATTTAATAGAGACAAGAGAGGAGAGGCATTCTGGGTGAGAGAATGGCTCTGGGCAAAGTCAGAGAAATGTGAATGAGACATAATTTTTTTCTGGAAAGTGAGATAGGCGGGTGGTGGGACTTGAACTTAGCAAGGAGGGGGGATGCTCTCTGTCAGTCCCATCAGCTTCATTGTGGTATATGGCTCTTTATTTTCCTTTATTGAATACTTGCTGAGTAGATCTGAATATGTGGGGCTGGGATTTAGCTCAGTTGGTAGAGTGCTGCGCTACAGTCTCTGAGGTAGCGAGTTCAATTCCCAGCACCCCAAAAGTGGGAGAAGGGCCTGGCAATCCACTCCCAAGGCAATCCTGAAACAGTCAGCCATTGAAAACCCTATGAGGGTCACTATGAGTCTGATACCGACTCGACTGCACCTAACAACAACAACAACAACAGATCTGAATATGACCCTAAAAAACTCAGTGTTCTGTTTGCAACAGCTGTGACCTAATATCTTAAGTGACTCTTGTTAGGTCTCACAATTTAAAGAATGTGCACCCAGGTCTTATTTCAGACAGTGAACTAGATTTAACATATGCTGCTGTTGTTGTTAGGTGGCCTCCAGTTGTGTCTGACTCATAGCGCCCCTCCTAGGGTTTTCCATGGCTGATTGTTTCAGGATTGCCTTGGGAGTGGATTGCCACATCCTGCTCCCATTTTTGCAGTGCTGGGAATTGAACTCATGACCTCAGAGACTACAACGTGGCGCTTTACCAACTGAGCTGAGTAGTCATATTATTCCTGCTTTTAAAGGAGAACTTCTGGAGAGTTGTAGTTCTCAGTCATGTCTATCTGATTCAAAAAATGAAGCAGTTTTAATGTATGCTGTTTACAATAGTTTGACAGTATTTCTTCCTTTTCCAAAGGATACTCACATGTATAGTTTGTGTACACCATTGCTTTAGGTGTGTTGAATCCTTCTAAGTCTTTCTGTTCATCTCTTCTTTACTTTTATTTTCTGCTGTCCTTGAAGTTGAATTCCTCCCTTCTCGGTAAAAATATATATACAATAGGCTATAACCATAGAGGTTGTGGCCGACTGAATAGTTGTCTCTCTTCCTTTCTCACCTCCAACATATTCACATCCTAATCTCTGCAAGCTACTTTACATGGCAAATATAGTTTTGCATATATTAGTAAATTCAGGGTCTTGAGCTCTTTCTGGATGATCTCAATGGGCCAAATGTACTCAGAAGGATCTTTTGAAGAAAATGCCAGGAGAGTCATTGTCAGAGAAGAGGTGTCACAATGGAAGACCACATTAGAGTAATTCACTTTGAAGAAGTAGGAAGGGGCCTTGAGAGAAAGGATGGAGATGGCCTCTAGCAGTAAGAAAAAGCCAGAAGATGCATTTCTCTAAACTATCCAGAAAGTTCACAGTTCCACTGACACTTTTAGCTCATTGTGTGCATCTCAGACTTTTGATCTCTAGAACTATAAAACAATACATTAGTGTGCCATAAAGCTTCTAAATTTGTCCTACTCTATCCTACTGACATCAAAAAGCAAATGCTTATTCCAAGGCATATAAGCACTTTGAGAGTGAGAGTTCAAATTAACATTACTCCCATTTTCTTCTTGTTGTTGTTAGGTGCCACGGAGTCTGTATATGACTCATAGTGACCCTATGTACAACAGGCGAAACGGTATTGCTACTACTTCTCTGCTATTCATAGGGCTTTAACTGGCAGATCGATTTTTGGGAGTGAGTTGTCCGGTCCTTCTCCCAAGCCTACAGAACCTGGTGTTCCCAGGCGGTCTCCCATCCAAGTACTAACCAGGCCCGACTCTGCTTAGCTTCCCAGATCTGATGGGATGGGATGCCACAGTGCTGTGGCTGCAGGCTACTCCCATCTAGTACGTGCCTATTTTTCCCTTCTGTGAAGTCATTTGGAGACGGTGCAGTTCAAGAGGACACTGAGGGACTTAGCACTGAATGATTGAGATCCACTCTGCTTGCTTTGCCTGTCAGACTGGTCTGAGGCACCGTCACCCAAGATGGCCTAGAAAACTATGGAGGGGGCAAAGTCTAATATCTTTTTTGCAATGTCAATTACTGATTTGCATGTTTCTTGGCAAGACTAGTGTAGTGCAGATGGACTATCTATGCAGAAGTTGTTCCCTTTGTCCCACAGCGCCTAATTCATATTACAGAAGATAGCTTGCCCTAAGGGTTTCCAGCAATTAAAACTGTCATTCTCTCATTTGAATACTCTCTTTAGTCTGGATTGTTACAACAGCTGTTCTCAAACTCTTGACTAGATGGCAATGTTTGTTACTGAATATATGTATGTGTCTCTTTTTGATTGCAGGATTATTTTTTAAAGTCATCTAAGTGATGGGGTTCTCATACTAAACTTTCTTGCTAACTGATATCCTCCATTCTTTCCCTAGTACTCTAAAGAAATGTTATCTCATGGCTAAATATGCATTCCTAGGCCCTGGGGTTTGTTTCTACCACATCTCCACTTTCAGCCTCAAACCTTTTCTATACTTTCTATTGACACATATGATGGTTTGCCAACAAAAGGAAAAGACTTAATTGAGATTTTGCAGCATGCTGCTTTCTTTATTAAGCTATTGCCTCCATTTCACAAAGGTGACAAGTAGAACTAAGAGACTGCCAGAATTTCCCGAGTTCACACAGCCTGAAAGTCCAAATAAGCTAAATTATAGGCCAATTTTAACTTTCATAAAAGCAGAAATTGGAGCAACACTGAACTAATGATGAGAGTAAAATTTAAAAACCATCCGGAAACAATTATAGGCTCTCTCTGCCTATTAAGTGTTGGATTTGTAGACTTACTTACCGTATGTCATAAATGGCTATCCTATAAAGAACCTGATAAATGATATATAGAATGGATCATTTCATAAAGAAATCCTGATACTTTTAAATGGAAAATCCATCCTTCTGGTTTGTAATAACTTACAGAGGAGAAGTAATTGAATTTGGAGCTGTCACTTTTTATTATACGATTGATATTTGGTTTGTGCTATTATTTGGATGGTAGGATGAGACATTATATCCATTCCCTCCTTTTCTTTCTTCTGCTCCTCACTCCTGGGTGAGGGGATGACTGAGAAGAGTCAACAAAGGAAAGATTGAGAACCTAAATCAAAACCACTATGAGATATCATCTTACTCTAGTATGAACTGCTATTATTAAAAACATAAAGGATAACAAGTGCTAGTGAGAATATGAAGAAAACAGAACATTTACACACTGTTGGTGGGAATGTAAATTAGTATATCCATTATAGAAAACAGTATGGAATTTCCTCAAAATATTAAAAATAGAGCTAACATATCCAGCAATCCCACTATTGGATATATATCCAAATGAAATGAAGCCAGTATATTGAAGAGACATCTGCATCCTCATGTTTATTTCAGCCCTATTAAAAAAAGCCAAGAAATGGAAACAACTTTGGTGCCCATCACCTAATGAATGGATAAAGAAAGTACTGTACATATACATACTAGATTACTATTCAGTCATATACAAGAATGAAATCCTGTCATTTGCATCAACATAGATGGAATGTAAGCTCATTATATCAAATTAAATAAGTCAGGCACAGAAAAATAAATACCACATGATCTTACTGATATACGGAATATTAAAATTTTGATCTCATAGAGGTTGAGAGAGGAATGTTGGCTACTAGTAGCTGGGAAGAGAGGATGTGGGCAAGGATTGGGGAAGGTTGATCACTGACTATTGAGTAACAGAAGTAAGAAGTTCTGGTGGGCTGTTGTACATTGATTTAAACATTATATGGCATATAATGGACATATACTTCATTAACATGTACATTTTTATGTTTCATGTGTCAGTCAAAATAAACTTATTTTTGAAAGCTTTTTAAAAACGAAAAATAAGTAGTATAGAACCATACAAATAAACAAAACAAAAACAAAGCCAAGATAAATACATTCAAAATAATTAAAGGTGAACAAAACTGAATGTGCAAAATATAATTATATCTGGTTAAAGTCTGGAAATGAAACACAAATAAATTTGAAATAATATTTTATATTTTACACTTATATTTATTGATATACTCAAAAACGATTTTAAAAGTAAAATCATCAAATGTAACAAAAAATTAAAGATTGTATAGCCATCATAGTTCATAAATTTTTTACTTGTTGTTAGGTCATCATGTTGGGTCCAAGTCACAGCAGCCCTTATAGAGTTTTCAATGGTTGAATATTTCAGGATTGCTTCAGGATTAGATTACCACATCCTTCTTCCAATGTTTAAATTTAGTTTAATCTTATTTTATTTATGTTTTTGCTGTACTTGGGACTTGAATCCAGGGCCTTGCAAGTGTTCTAACACTGGGCTGCACCCTCAGCCAATTTTAAAATTTTTATTTTGAGAAAGGGTCTCATTAAGTTACACAGACTGCCTCTGGCCTCAAACTCATGATCTTTCTGGCTCACCCTCCAGAGATGTTGGTACGGATATGTGCCTGTATTTATAATAGGTAGCCATTATATGTGGGAATTGGGAAATGGGGCAGAGAGTAGGTAGGCTTTGTTATTCTTATTGATTATGTTCTGAAGAATCTGAAAAATGCCATGTTCAAAAATAGAACATGAGCATTTGAGTTTGACAACATATTAGCCATAAGTCTCCATAAGCTTTTTGGATTGATGAAAGTGTTGCCAGAAGTGATGTAAAGAATGCATAATGGGAAAAGTCAATGCCGTATTACTCTGTATGTCATCATCATTTACTAGGAAGGGAAAAAAATAATTTGATCTAAAAAAAGATACAGGACATGAGGACTGACTACTGTCCTTCTAATAAATAGGACTTTAAGAAACCCAAGGAGGACCATCAATATAGATCAGAGGTCTAGAAGAGTGAACAAGATAGGAGAGGCTCCGGACAACTGACTTTTTGAGAACTGTAAGATAACCATACTTAGAAAACCAGAATATTTTCTACCATTTCTCTACATATTTCTGTTCAGTGGAGAGAAAACAAACACTATCACACTTAATGATCTGTGCTTAGAAAATGTTCCAGGAGATGAGCATGCCTCAGGAATCGCAAATATAACATTGTAAGATCCATACCTAATTCAGTACCTGCTTCTCTCAAATAAACATAATGCAAAGAAGTCAAAAAGAAAAAAAGTTATTTTTGTTTAAAAAAGTTAACCATCACTGAGTGATGTACATTAAATTAGCTTTGATGCAATACTATCCGGTTTTTGGTTCTGATCAATTTAGTAAATATAATAGGTCACATTGTCAAACTCCCACAGGAACATTTTCTGTATTCCTTCAGTATGGACTCATACTGGAGGTCAACACAGCTGCTTTTCAAAACAGAAAAGGAGAGATATATTATAAATAACCTGAACAACTTTGTTCAGTTTCACTCCTACCTTTCCCAACATGAATTACACACAGTTTGAAAAAACTACCAAAGTGAATGATATTTCTCCAAGTTTCACCTCTTGAGAACTTCTGCAATAAAACAATAAACACTTATAAAACAGTGGGATGATATCTCGCTCTGGGATTAAACTTGGTCTCTTCATTCTTGCTTTCTCCTGGTATATTAAATACATGATAACAAAGAAGTAACAATTATGAAGGTATCTGCAAGTTCTAGCATTTACTATTCTGTAGATACTTTCAGACCTTTACATACATTCATCTTGAGGGAATGTATTTATTGATTTTAGAGTTAAAATACTAAAAATAGCCTGCAGCCGTACCACTGTGGTGTCTGATTCTGTCAGATCTTGGAAGCCAAGCAAGATTGGGCCTGGTTAGTACTTGGGTAGAAGACCGCCTGGGACCAACAGGTGCTGTAAGCTTGGGAGAAGAACCTGGCAACCCACTCCCAAAAATAATCAGCCATGAAAACCCTATGAATAGCAGAGAAGTACTAACAATTGTGTTTTGTCTGTTGTATGTGGAGTCACTAGAGTCAGACACAGACTCCACAGTACCTAACAACAACAATACTAAAATCAACTATTGAATATATTTAATACTGTACATTCTTTGCTAGGTTTTTTATGTACAGTATTTTATTTAACCTTTGAAATAGCCATTTTTAGGGAGATACTCCTATGTAAAATTATTTTTTATTGTTAATGTAAAAGTAAGCCACAGTCACTGCAAAATTTCTGAATAAATACAAATAAGTATAACAGAGAATATAAAAATAGTCATATGCTAACACAAAGTAATAGTTACTGATGATATTTGAATTATTTTTATGTGACTATGTCTGTGTGTAGTTTAACACATATAAAAATGAAAATACCATGTAAGTACAATAGTTGTGAACCATAAACATAGCATAATAAACTTAACAAAACTCAGCAAAATGTTACCATCTCTTAAGATAGCAGATTTTTATAGCAGAATCACATTTTCTTCTGGAGCTTTGCTTTACCATATATGGAAATTGCATCAAAATTGGAGCACACTGCTTTGATAATCATTACCTGTCTTTTCCATTTATTCCCAAATATTTCCTTCCTGTTAATAGGATGCTACAAACCTGGCCACAATGTAATATGGCCTTATTTTAATGACTGTTTTAAAATAATTTGACTTCATATTACATTGAGAGAAAATAAATGAGTGATTACATATGAATTAGAGTTTTTTCATTTGCATGATATAACATTTTCAAGACATATGATCATGTATTTACCTACTCCCATACTGTTAGTCTCTTTACAATTCTTTGTGATTGCAAATAGTACTGTGTTGCATATACTTTTTCATACATGTTAGAATATCTGAGTTTGTCTTTGGATGGATTTCTAGAAGAGGAAACATTGGATGAAGTGCTTTCATTATTCTACAGTTCTTAATATGGGTTGGAAAATGTTTCTAAAAGTATATCAATACATAAATTCAATAGCAGTAAATGACTGTTTATTTTACTGCAGAGCTAACACACTATATTATAATTTAAAAGTACTCATTTTCTAATTAGATAAGCAAAAATAGTAACTGCTTATAAAAGGTTTATATGGTAGTTACTGCAAAGCTAGGAAATTAACCAGATTTGCAATTGGGAAGACTTAGAAAATTCTAGGCATTGTTTCTTTTTTAAAATGAGGAAATATATACTTACTTCATAATGTTAGTGCATGAAATTGATTGAATATTTTATGTAAATCACCTCATTTATTATCTTGTAGGTAGAAAATGTTCCATAAATGATAATGGTTTTCATAGATTTATTATTTTATTCCATTATGTATATAAAATTTGCATTATATAAATTCTTAGTGGATTTTAATTGCATGTATTAGTAATAAAGTTGAATATTTCTATATAAACTTACCAGACATGATATGTTGTTTGCCTATACTCTTTAGCAACTTTATTCTTAATACTAATTCCAATGATGTCTTTATAAAGGCTTAAAACATGCCATTAATCTGAACACAATGCATTATTTTCTGTTCATCTTTTTGTACATTATAATATTGGGATACACAGTATTGAGTTGAATGCAGTCAAATATGCTAATTTTTCCTTTTACATTCCTTCTGTTGCTTCTTTTTCCCCCTCTCCTACAGGAAGGTTGATCCCAGGGTCTTGTGAATGCTACACTAGGCCTTCACCACAGAGGCATACCCCTTACCTCTTTTTTATTTTTTCATTTAGAGACAGGATCTTCCTAAGTTGCACAGACTGTCTCTGGCCTCTAAACTATATTCTTCCTGCCTCAGCCTCTGGAGTAGGTAAGATTACAGATGTGTGCCAGGGCACCCAGTACCTGTCTACTCCTTTTATACTAAAAATAATTTTACTTTTGGAAGAGTAGATGAAAGTTCACTTTTTCAAAACTGTTTCTTTTCTATTTTGTTTGTTGAAAATTGGGCCAAAACAGTGAGAAAGGCTCTCCTCGTATCTGTTCTCCACCTGCAAAATATAAAGAATTTGTGTGAAGATAGTCTTATGCTCAACTGGGACACAATGGGAAGTAGTAGAGGGTTTGGGGGGAAGAAAAACAAGAAATTTAGTGTTTCCTCTCTTCTGTTTGAAATTGTACGTTTTAGTGTTTTAGCTTATGTCTCATAATTTCTTCTGTATAATTGCTCCTATAATAGTGAGGGTCCAAAAAAGTACAAATTAATATTTATTCTTACCTTCATATCTTCCTTCCTGAGAGTAACTATCACTGAAAGTTTACTCTACATTTCACTATCAAGAGGTGGAAGGATTAAATTATTTTGACATATATCTTTATTTTTGTAAAGAATCACTGGATGGGTCTTTTAGGTGTGCAAATGAAAAGGAGGTGAACATGATTTGCTTTTGCAAAAACTCTAGAATATTTTAATCAGTCCTGGAGCATATGAAAAAATTTGCTTAGCAATTTTTGAGGTTCAATATTTCTAAAATATTTGTAATGGAATCAAATACTACTGCCAAGATTAACTAACAGAAAATGGCATCAATATTCTCCAGGAAGAAACTTTTCTTTGAAGAAAAGAAGTATTTAAAAATGACCAGGGCACAGGGATAAAGTCTAGTACCCATAGAATGTGGGGGAGGTTCAGAATATAAGGAATTTCCAATCTCTTCCTAAGCAAGTCACTAGAGCAATACAGATAGACTCTGGGAATAATAGGGGTTATGTATATGTGAGTAAAAAGTGGATAAAAAGTTGAAACAGTAAGGGAGTAGTATTATTTATCAATGAACTAAGCAGAAGAAAAGTTGCAGATATTGGAATTATCACACTTAGAAAACAAAGTAAAATTACCAAAAATATCCAAGAAAACTTAAATTAAAAAATCAAAAATTTCCAGTTTTATTTTGAGATCTTTTATACATTTTGAATTGGGTCTCTTGAAAATTGAGAGTTATGGGGCTGTTTTCAGTTGTTTTTTTTTTAAAGGATATCCAATTTTCTGAGCACCATTTGTTGAAGAGGCTATCTTTTCTCCATTGAATGTCCTTATCTCTTTTGTCAAAAATCAGGTGGCTGTAGTTGCATGGGTGTATCTTTGGGTCTTCATTTCTGTTCCATTGATCTTTAAGACTTCCCACTTCTAGTATCTTCTGCTATTTCTTTCTTTAATGTTTTGAAATTTGACATGTAGAAGTCTTTAGGGTCTTTCTTTAGGTTGATTCTTAAATGTTTATTATTTTGGCACACTATTGTGAATGCTCCCACATGTCTGTCAGATCGCTGTGCTCTGGGGGCTTGCATATTGCTTTGGTGCTGAAAGCTATGCCACCAGAATTGCAGATACCAGCAGGGTCAAACATAGTGGACAGGTTGAGCTGAGCTTCCAGACCAAGAGGGACTAGTAGAAGGGCATGGCTAACCTGCTCCTGAAACAGTTAGTCACTGAAAACTCTATGAATAGAAGAGAAATACTGTCACATGTAGTGCTAGAAAATGAGCACACCTGGTTGGAAGTCAGTCAAAAGATGACTGGGAATGAGTTGATTCCTCAAGATAGAGTCTATCTTAATGAAGAGAATGGAGTAAAGTCCTGGGGACCTCCATTTGCTGATGTGGCATGACTCAAAATGAGACAGAAATGTAAAATTCATTAATAATTGGAACATGGAATGCATGTAGGATGAATCTCTGAAAATTAGAAATTATCCAAAGTGTAAGGGAGCACTGCGCTGCAGTCTCTGAGGCCCCGAGTTCAATTCCCAGCACTGCAAAAATGGGAGAAGGACCTGGCAATCCACTCCCAAGGCAATCCCGAAGCACTCAGCCATTGAAAACCCTATGAGGGTCGCTATGAGTCGGATACCGACTCGACGGCACCTAACAACAACAACAACAACAACAAAAACAACAACAAGGGAGCACACAAACATCCACATTCTAGGTATCAGTGTGCTAAAATGGACTGGTATGGGCTGTTTAAAATCTGATAATCATGTAGTCTACTATGCCAGCAATGACAGATTAAAGAGAAATGAGGTTGCATTCATCATCAAAAAAGACATCTCAAGATCTGTCCTGAAGTACAATGCCATGAGTGATAGAATAATATCCATACACCTATAATGATGGCCGGCTAATATGATTATTATTCAAATTTGTGCACCTCCAAAAAAGCCACAAATGAAGATAGGAAAATCTTTTCCAGGTTCAGCAATCTACAATAGATAAAACATGTAATCAGGAGGTATAGATAATTACAGATTACTGAAATGCAAAAGTTGGAAACAAAGAAGAAAGTTCACTAATGGAAATTATGGTTTTGCTGACCATTCTGGAGATCACATGATAGAATTTTGTCAGATTGATGACTTTTTCATTGCAAATCCGTTTTTTAATAACATAAATGGTGACTGCACATGGAATTCACAGACAAAATATACAAGAATCAAATTCACTGCCTTTGTAGAAAGAGATGATGGAAAAGCTCAATATAAAAAGTTAGAAAATGACAAGTTGCTGATTGTGGAAGAGACCATCAACTGCTCATATACAAGTTCAAACTGAAAGTAAAGGAAATTAGAGCAAATATATCAGAGCCAAGATATTACCTTGAGTATATCCCATCAGAGTTCAGAGACCACTGCAAGAACAGGCTTGATGAACTAAACACTAATGAATAAAGACCGGAGAAGTTGTGCCATGTTATCAATGACATCATTAATGAGGAAAGGAAAAGATTATCTAAAAGACAGGGAAAAAAATCTAATCAACTCCTTCAGCAAAGTGGCAGGTTATAAAATAAACGCACAAAATTCAATAGCTTTTCTTTATAACAACTGCAAAGAGGAAGAGAAGGACATTTCAGAAAAAATACCTTTCATGATAGGACATCAGAAAATTAAATATCTTGGAATCAATCTAATCAAAGACCCTTCAGATCTCTACAAGGAAAATTTCAAAATGTTAAAGAAAGAAATAGAAGAGGACACTGAAAAATGGAAAGAACTTCCATGCTCCTGGATAGGGAGAAAAAATCAAATTAAATGTCAAAAGAGACTCAAAGTTTCCCTTGAATGATAAGCAGCTAAAGTAAAAGGAAGATTTATGAAATTAAAGAACTAAACAGAAGATTTCAAAGGGCAGCTTGAGAAGACAAAATGAGATATTATAATGGCATTCAAAGAGATGGATATAGAAAAACAAAGGGAAGAATATGCTCTGTTTTTCCAAAACTTAAGGAATTGAGTAAAAAGTTCAAGCCTCAAGTGGAAATGGTGAAAGATTCTACTGGGAAAATATTAAATGATGCAGGAAACTTCAAACAAAGATGGAAGGAATACATAGTCATTGTACCAAAAATAACTGGTAGATGACCAGCCTTTTCAAGAGGCTGCAGACCATTAGGAACTAATAGTATTGAAGGAAGAAGTGGAAGCTGTCTTAAAGGAATTGGAAAAACGCAAGGCTGTAGGAATTGATGAAACACTGCTAGAGATGTTTCAACAAATTGATACATAGCTGGAGGTGCTAACTTGCTTATGCCAAGAGACTCGAATAGGGAGAATTAATATATTGAAAATGGCTATCCTACCAAAAGCAATCTATAGATTAATGTAATACCCATTAAAATTCCACTGACTGACTTTGGAGAAATAAAAAAGTGATCCAAAAATTCATATGGAACCACAGAAGACCACATATAGCCAAAACACTCTTGAGCTGCAAAACTAATGAGGTAGAATCACAATCCCTGACTTCAAGCTATACTATAGGGCAGTGGTAGCAAAAACAGCTTGTTACTAGCAGAAAAATAGGCCCAAAGACATCTGGAACAGAATAGAAGATCCAGAAATACCTCAACCCACCTATAGCCAAATTATTTTCGACAAAGGAACAAAGCAAATAAACTGGAAAAAGGATAGCCTTTTCAATACATGCTGCTGGGAAACATGGTCATCCACATGCAGAAAAATGAAAACTGACCCGAATCTCTCAATATGC
>VMDO01020839.1:0-36658 GCA_007922755.1 Pedetes capensis
GGCAATAGATATTCTATTTAATATTATGTACAAGAAAATATATAAAGTTAAAGCAGCTTAAAAAGGAGGAATTATCAGAAAAATTCATCTTTGGAAAATCAAGAAAGAAAAAACAAGCAGCATTTTAAAGATTTCAAATAAGTAAGTAGATTGCTCAAAGAGCATTGTATTTCATGCATTAATGAGTGAATATACTCATGTATTAAGTAATAAATAAACTATATTTAATTCTCAAAAACAACAATTGACAAATTACATTTTATTTTATATGAATCTAACAAAACAGATAATGGTTATCAAAATTTATGTAAAATCACCCATATAAAAATTTCAAAACATATGCTAAGTAGATGTGTATATTTGCTGTCACATTATTACTAAATGATCATTTTAACACTGAGATTAATAAACATCAATATTGTTATATGTAGTAACCAAATATGCACTCAGAGAAAGATTTTCATTACTAATTATGTTGTTAGTTGCCATCAAGTGGGTCTGACTACTCACAGTGACTCTCATGGTCTTTTCAATCACCAATTGTTTCAAGATTGTTTCAGGAATAACTGCCATACACTTCTCCCACATTATTAAATACAAATGAAATAAAATAAATTTATTTCATATGTAACTTGAGAAGTTACACAACAAAAAATAAGAATGACTAGATTAATTAATTTTAACAGGAATATGTAACATATGTGTGTGTGTGTATTTTTTTTTTGAAATTAGTTACAAAACCTTTAGTCCAAAGTGAAGAAAACTCTAACTTGATCAAATAGATCAGTGAGAAAGTATATTATGTTACACAATATTAAGTCCATCAGGGGATGTAGCTCAGTGTGTATTTTACATGTATGAGGCCTCAGCTTCAATCCCTGGCATTTCCACTTTGACACTGGTGGTTAGGTCAGTTGGTAGAGTGCTGCTCTGTGCTCTCTGAGGCCCTGGGTTTGGTCTTCAGCGCCTCAAAAATGGGAGAATGACATAGAAGCAAGCCCTAAACAATCAGCCATTGAAAACCCTAAGAACAGCAGAGAATAACTGACATAGTGCTAGGCATGGCACAGCGTTGGGGAGTGTTTCATTCTTTGGTATGTAGGGTTGCTATGAATTAAACTCAATCCCATGATACAACAATATGAAGTCCAAATATAGGGCTACTCCATGCATAGTGTGGCCTGCAGCGGTAGCCCTGTAGCATCTGATCCCATCAGATCTTGGAAGCTAAGCAGGGTCCGGCCTGGTTAGCACCTGGATGGGAGACTGCCTGGGAACACCAGAAGCTGTAGGCTAGGGAGAAGGACCTGGCAACCCCCTCCCAAAAATCAATCTGCCATTGAAAAACCCTATGAACAGCAGAGAAGCACTGACAATAGTGTTTCCCCTGTTGTACAGAGGGTCGCTATGAGTCGGACACCGACTTGACGGCACCTAACAACAACAACAACCATGCATAGTGTAGCCAGGGCTTCCATAACGGTATTAGTGCCACCCTTCTCTGTATTTTAGATTTTGTCAAAAACCAGTTCTATTATTTGTTTAACACGGCTATAACAGCCATACCACTCTGGTGTCCAATTACATCAGATCTCAGAAACTAAGCAGTGTCAGGACTGGTTAGTCCTTGGATGAGAGACTGCCTGGAAATACTGGGTGCTGTAGACTTGGGAAAAGGCACTGTCAGCCCACCTTGGAAACAATCATTCACTGAAAACCCTATGAATAGCACAGAAACAGTAATAATAGTTCTGTGCATGGCACAGTGTTGGATACTTTTTCCTTTCCTTGTACATAGGGTGACTATGAGTCAGATCCTACTCCACAGCACCTAAGAAGGCCAGTCTGGACATGATAATATCTAAATATGCATTGTGTATCTGTATATTTTGAATTATAGTTCCAGAAGCTCTTAATACATTTCTCTTGTAGCCTTAAATATGTATTTTATCTATGCCAAAAAAAAAAAATCGGTGGAAAGAGGAATGAGACCAACATGATTGCCTTAAAACAATCACTATTCAAGTCTCTGGAATAAATCGGAAGTAGCTCCTACTATGCACCTAACTTTTCAGAAGCTGATGGCATCAGTCAAAAGAACAACAAATTGATGCCTGAAACTATACTGTATATGTGTTTGAAAAAAGCTGTCCAATTTGTAAACAGATCTAATTTAAGCATGTAAAATACTCAAATGCATATTACACATGAATGTATAATATTGTAGTGAAAAATATTAGAATGATGTAAAATTTGAATGAAATGGATGATTAAAATGTATTATAATACAAAATGGGCTGTGGTTTAGCTCAGTTGTTAGAGGTGACAATCCACTCCCAAAGCAATCCCCAATCAGCCATTGAAAACACTAGGAATAGCAAAGAAGCACTGACATAGTTCTGGCCATGGCGCAGTGTCAGGCAACGTTTCATTCTGTTGTACATAGGGTCGCTAAGAGTCAGACCCAACTTCATGGCATCTAACAACATCAACATAATACAAAGAGAAGTACCTTTAAACAACAAAAAAACTGAACAGAATTTATTTCTAAAACTGTGCATGACTATTTCAGATAAACGGTTAATTTGTTTCAGAATTAATGACAAGATTAAAACCATCCTGATTACTTTTCAAAATTACTATATCTTGTGTCTAAAACCTTACACCGATTTTTAAATGGGGAAAATTGCAAACAATTTTTACTTATGACTATGGATGAACCTAATCTACTAGGATTAGGTTCAGGTAAAGCAGTAGAAAATGCAAAATAGCAGTCATTTAAGATAGAAGTTTGTTTCTCATATAAATGAAGTTTAAATATAGGCAGACTGGGATTTAAATGGCAGCTTCAAAAACATCAGCGCCCTAGCTCAATGCTCATTTTCTACTTCACTTTCCTAGTCTAAGGCTTCCTACTTGAATTGAAGTCCAGAATGGCTGCTGTAAATCCAACCATAATCGGCTAAATTCCAAGCCAAACACAAAGAGAGTAGAACAAAAGTTCTATCTTGTAACAAAATGTGATTCATTTAAGAAAAATGACTAGAATTCACTCAAAATATTTCTTCAAAGCTATAGGTACAACTTTGTTTCATGGCCATGCCTAGACTCGAGAAGACTGAGAGGTGTAATCATTTGAGCACATCATTACTCAAAGAAACAAAGGCTTTGAAACAAAGAAAGGGAGTACGTTTCTGCCCCAGAAGCAAAAATCCTTAGTAGGAAACTGACAAATATATTAAAAGAAAATAAAAAGTTTGACTTCATCCCCCAATTCAAAGAGAGCTTAATGTTCTGAAGTCTATTTATTACATTCATCATATCAGTAAAACAGAAGAGAAATATTACCTCAACAAATTTCAAAAGATCACTTGGCAAAATTAATTATCAATTACTGGAAACAAATTTCTAATTAAAACTACTATTTATTAATAAAAACTGCACGATAATAGCATGAAAAAAGGCATACAGAATTGGATGCTGAGGCAAAAGCCTGTAACCCCAGTGACTCAGGAGATTGAGGGAGGATGCACAAGTTCAAGGCCAGAGACATCCTGCACAACTTAGTAAGATCCTGTCTCAGAAACAAACAAACAAACAAAAGCATCTGGCTGGGGTGCAGCTCAGTAGTAGAGCATGTGCTTAATATGCACACTGTCCTGGGTTTAACCTCCCACCAATACTGGGGATGGGGGAAACAGACCAATGGAGTGAAAATAGACTCCAGAAATAAATCCAAATATTTACAGCCAAGGGCTGGGACTTAGATCAGTTGGTAGAGTGCTTGCTCTCTGTGTGCACTGAGGCCCTGGGTTTGATCCCCAGTACTGGAAAAATGAGAGAAGGACCTGGTAGCCCACTTCCGAAACAATCAACTATTGAAAACCCTAGGAATAGCAGAGAATCACTGACATTGTGGTGGGCATGGTACAGTGTCAGGGAATGTTTTGTCCTGTTGTCCATAGAGTTGTTATGAGTCAAACCCAACTTATGGGCACTAACAGCAACCACATTTATAGCATAATGATTTTTGGCAAAGACAGTGAGTATATAATTTGCAGGAAGGAAAATCTCTTCAATATATGATGCTAAAGGCCGGGCATGGTGGTGCACGCCTGTAATCCCAGGGGCTCGGGAGGCAGAGGCGGGAGGATCGCAAGTTCGAGACCAGAGGCAGTCTGCGTAACTTAGCGAGACCCTGTCTCAAAAAGTAAAAAGACATGGGCTGAGGTGCAGCTCAGTGGTCCAGCACTTGCAGAGCATGCAGGCACGAGGCCCTGGATTCAACCCCCAGTACTGCAAAAAAAAAAAAAAAGAAAAAGAAAAAAGAAAAAAGATGCTAAAAACCTGGATATTCATATAAAGAAAAATGAAGCTAGACTCCTATCTCTCACCTACTACAAATCTTAACTCAAAATGGATTAATGACTTAAATGTAAGACCCAAAACTATAAAATTGCTAAAATAAAATATAGGAATAGTACTTCAGGATACTAGTCTGAGAAAATATTTTTAGATATGACATCACTAACATAGGCATCAAATGCAAAAGTTAACCAATGGAATTATGTCAAACTAAAAACACCTCCTACACAGCAAAGAAAAACAATTAACAAAGTGAGGAGAGCAATAGAATGGGATAAAATATTTGCAAACAATTCATCTACTAAAGTACTTATTTCCAGAAGACATAAAATAACACAGCAGCAAAAAGCAATATGATTAACAAATGAGTGAATGATCTCATAGATATTTCTCAAAAGTGGGAGTACAAATGACTAACAAATACATGAAAAAAACCTCAGAACATCTACTCATTAGGCATATGCAAACCAAAACCATAATGGGACATTACCTTGTGTAGTTTAAATGGCTATTATAAAGACAGAAAATAACTTCTGCTGAGGATGTAGAGAAAGGGGATCTCTCATACACATTTGCTGGAAATATATATTAGTACAACCATTATAGAAAACAGGTTTCTCAAAAACTAGAAACAGAACTACCATATGACTCAACAATCCTACTCCTGAGAATATACCCAAAGGAACTGACAGGAGTCTTTGGAAGAGATATCTGCCCTTGCATGTTTCTTGCAGCACTATTCACAGTAGCCAAGTTACGGAATCAATCTAGGTGTCCATTGGCAGAAAAATGAATAAAGAAGGTATAGCATGTATACATACTGACACATTATTAGGCCATAAAATAAATGAAGTTATGTCACTTTAAGAAACATGGATGGAAGTAGAGGATATTATAAGTGAAATAAGTCACATTCAGACATACAAATAGTGCATTGTCTCCTTTATGTGTACTTAGTAAAAACTAACCTTAAAGAAGTACAGAACACAGTAGTGGCTACCAGAGCCTAGGTAAGGTATTGGTGTAGGAGGGATGGAGGGAAAATAGTTAATGGGAACAGGGGTACAGCTGGGTAGGAAGAATATCTTCTAAAGTTCTGTATCATAGTTTGATAACTATGGTTGATAACAATTTGCTGATTATTTCAGAAAACCTAGTTGAGAAGATTTGAATATTATCAACACCAAAAATGATATGTGTTTGAGGTGATAGGTCAATTACTATAAACTGCTCATTATATATTACATGCTCATATTAAAATGTCAAATTGTGTCCTATAAATATGCAAAATTCATAAGTGTGTATTAAAACTAAAAAAATTAAGAAAAACTATCATTTGACATGGTAAATAAAACTTACAAAAGTAGTAACCAATATTATACTTACAGAGAAAATTTAATTATTTATCTAATGTCTGAAATAATTTAAAGATGTCTAATTTCGCTAAGGGCTGGGATTTGGCTCAGCTGGTAGAGCGCTGCGCTGCAGTCTCTGAGGCCCCTAGTTCAATTCCCAGCACCGCAAAAATGGGAGAAGGACCTGGCAATCCACTCCCAAGGCAATCCCGAAATAGTCAGCCATTGAAAACCCTATGAGGGTTGCTATGAGTCGGATACCGACTCGACGGCACCTAACAACAACAACAACAATTTCGCTAAAATTGTTTATGAATCTTATGAAACTAGTTTTTTATTGAACACTTCCCCAAGCTTTTCTTATTATCAACACAAATAAGAAAACTATGTAGGAAGTTGAGTGGTTAGGAAAAAAACAATTCCATCCTTGGGATTCTTGTCTATTCCCACTAAGCTCTGGAGAATTTTCACTTTTGATTTAGAATTGTTGGTTGCAAGGTTTTTATTTTATTTTACTTTTCTAAAAGGAAAGGGAAAGCTGGAAATTGTGGGACATGCCTATAATCTTGTCTGGATATTAAGATAGGGAGATCTTGAGTTGGAGGCTAGCGTGGACAACATAAGACCCATGTTTCAAGAAAAATAAATAAACAAATAAGTAGTAAATAAACAAATTGAAAGGAGTCAAAATCATCATTAATATCATTAATGTTCTTTTCCTGAGCAAAATTCAAACAAAACTGAAGGAAAAGTCACTTAAATATTGATGCCAGATAGCCTTACCAAAAATTGTAGAAAATATTTTCTTACATCCCCAGTGAAACCAAATTAAAAAATAATGTCATACAAAATATCAATAGAAAACAAAACATGTAATAATAAACTCAACTAAAGTATGTAGAACCTATACAGAGAAAACTGAATTTTAATGATGGATGTCAAAAATATTTTATTATAAAGTAAAACAAAGGAATTTTTAGATGACAAAAATTGCTTTATTCTTTCAATTAAAATCATTTGTGGGTCTTCTATTATTTGTCCAATTTGATTGCAGGCACTGTGGATCCAAAAGAGAGCAAAGTATTTAATACTGTGTTCTTTTAGAAGCAAACTACTACAAGCCATCAATTGAACTTTTCACATAGTAATACCACATAACATAAAACTCTGTTAAAGAATACTTAATGGAGAACTTGAATTTGAACAGTTAGCAAAATTCTTCCAGAGCACATGAATATCAATGGAACAGAAAAAGGAGTCCAGAAATAGAAATATATGTGATTAATACACTTTCTGTAATGATATCATCTAAATCTGGATATGAGGGCTGATCTGGCTGAGTAGGTGGATGCCCCTTCCTTCCTCCCTACTCCATGTACATTTCTCCCAAAGTTGCATGCTTGGTCAGTTAAAGAGGACCACCGTTCCCAATAGAGGAGAGCTGTTCTTTAGACAAGGATTTAACATTAGCTTTGT
The DNA here is from genome assembly GCA_007922755.1 of Pedetes capensis. Lineage (NCBI taxonomy): Eukaryota > Metazoa > Chordata > Mammalia > Rodentia > Pedetidae > Pedetes > Pedetes capensis. The sequence goes on from VMDO01020839.1 coordinate 7,197, forward strand.
TCCCCTGCTCAAACCTCCAAACAAGTTCTTAAGATAACAGGTAATTTAATGGAGGTAGATAATCTTGTCAATACACAGAACTGGGGCATGTACACATCTCCATATAAAAATGGACTCCACAATGTCTCACATCTCATACAAAATTAACCCAAGTATATCATAGAGCTTCTACAGAAATCATGGGAGGAAATGCTTAACTCAACATATGTCCTCTAATTTCTATCTTATTTATGCTTTTAGAAAGGCATGAATATTTTTTCTTTCTTTTTTTTTTAGTAAGTCTGACACTATTACTACTGAGTGGACAAGTCAAGCATGTTTGTTCAATACCCTTACAATAAATTAATGAAATATTTTATGTACATCCAAAGCAATTCCTTTAACTAAACTAAATTATATCGCAAAAGACTCTACAAGAGACCTAGGGAATTATCTATAGACCAAGGTTTTCCTCAATACTATTTTTGGCTTATTATACATAATTAAAATGAAACTATCTTATTGGTGTCTCAGAAGGAGTCTGATGGTATCTACCTACTAATATGCCCAGAATATTATTAAGAATTCAGAAATATGTGCATCTGCAAATCAATTAGCAGTGGCAAAGTCATTATCAGAATTGGGGCTCTATGTATGACAAAGAATACATATGTATTTTGATCTGTTGATTTTTCCACTGGATTGGATGTTTTCATTATAAAACTGAACAGCATGGAAAGAAATGTTGAGGTAACAATATTTTATTTCTGTAGTCGAGCCTCTATTTGTATTGTACTTTCTTTCATACATATATAAATGCCATCCTCTCTGTAGTCATAAATAAAACAAAGTATTCATTGAAATTTTTTGAGGTCATATGTTGTGGTAGTCACTAGAATGAAAGATTTTATTAAAAACATAAAGGTTATACCTCTCAAGGAGCCTGAAAATTCCAGTGAGGAAACTTCCAAGCACAACAATAATACTAAATTAATGCAGACAGCGATACTATAGAGAGGAGAACAAGAACAATACATAAGCTTTGCTTAAAATGCTGAAATAACATACAGGTGATTTGCAAAATATTCACTGGGAACACTTTTTCCCTGGAGTAGAATTTTTTTCTCAATTAACTTCTGGAATATTTTTATGGAAGAGCTCCCTCCACTCTTAAGTACTGCCCAAGGAAACACAAAGAGAAGAACTTAAGGACACAAACATCCTTCCTATGCCATGAACCCTCAAGGTATTATTAAATGCTGCTTTGATTCCACCAAACCCAATGATTGCATACTATGCTGAACAATATTTTCTAATAATGTCACTCAGCCCCCAAGGCTAATTAATCTTGTGGATATAATCCGAATAGAGAGACTGAAAATGGTAATCTTCACTCAAACTAGAAACAGTGTGAGGAGGACAGTACTTACTAGCTTTTGTTCATTTATTTATCTTCTGTGGGCACAAACACTGACCCTAGCAGTGGAGTGCAGCAGTTAGCTGGTACCCATGTGGTGAAGCCCATTGTGCATCTCACTCCAGCTCCATACTCAGTGGAGTCCTGCTGAGAGAACGTGTAATGGGGAATTTAAGACAGGCAAAGGTGGAAAGATTAAGAATATTTGAAAACACTGAAATTTCTTCAACACTGTATATTTTACTGAATGGCATACTTACTATAAAAATGCATCCCAAATTATTGTAAAGGCATTAACATAGCTTTCCCAAATTATAATATTTTCCTGGAAAACTATCAAATACCACTTATGGAGGCCATATATAAGAAAAACCCTGGCAGATTATTTCATGGCAGGCAAAGCACTTTGAACTCTGAAATAAGATGAGTTAGCTATATGAAAATAAACAAAATTTCCAAGCGAAACATTATAAAATCTATACATCATCTGTGTTTATACTGTGTGTGTGTGTGTCTGTGTGTGTGTATGTGTGTCTGTGTGCGTGTGCACGCGCAGGTATACATAACACAACGTTATACAGTAAAATTTGAATGATGATTATCTTGGAACAACTCCTATAATACATGAAGACATAGACTCTTTTAGGGTAAGCATCTGCAAACTATGAGTCAAACCTGTCCTGTGGCTTATTCATGGGTAATCCTCAAATAAGAATGTTTTTCATGTTTTTAAAGCACCTTAAATAAGCAAAAGAAAGATCGCAAGGTGACAGAAACCATATGTCACTTGTAAAACCTAAAATATTTGCTATCAGGTCCTTTGCAGAAAAAAGTTTGCCACTCCCAACTTAGGACAAACAAAGCACAAGGATGGCAATTAATTATATTACTATACAGAAGACAAGGTTTCCTGGTAATAGAGGACTTTAGAATCTAGTTGAGCCACTGCAGAATTGTTTAGTAATGAGAGAAACTTGCTTACTCAGAACTAGTCCTTTTCTGTGAGATAATGTTTTGACAGCTTTACTAAATCAGTTAGCCTAGGTCAGCTGCTAGGGCTTTGCTGTCATCGTAATATCTACAAGGTGAGCAATCAATTTGCTTTATACCAGTCAATTCAAAGGAAAGCTTGTGAATTAACCCAAACAGACCTGAGAATAGATAGCTGTATGTATCTGAAGAAAATGCCTCTTAGAAATTGATGACATTAGTTCTCCAAAACTATTTTATCAATTTGGTTCTTCAAGGAACAAAACAAGCTAACCATAGCAGCCAGAGTTTGAGTTGCATTTAACCACCAACTAGTATATAACCTTGGGCAATATAGCAGAAAGCCTGTATCTCTCAGCTTTTTTCTTCATCTATATAAAGTGGAACAAAATAAGATCTATATATGATATTAGGCTATTATCGGGACTGAATGACATGACAAGAAAGCACAGTCAGAATTAACAGCTCAGTAACTGCTATTTTTGCCAAAAGAAGTCTTTCCACTAGGCCCTAGGTTTTAGTTATCGGTATAATGAAGTCTATCTTAATTGATATATTAATCTAGCTGGCTGGTATACGTATGTTACTGAGTCAGGAATTCTTTCTTTCTCTATTTGAAATTAATTATCTCTAGGTTAAGAATGTGACTACTTTTGGTTCTTAATGGAATAATACATATAACTTTTAGAACTGATATTGAAATTGATGAGAAGTCATGCAGTTTCAGAGCTATTAAAATCTGTCTTCAAAGATTTAGAAACTGTCTAACCCTTTCGCCTAGATTCCATAATGTCAGAAATCATGAAACTCTCCACCACTTAAAGTAATTTGTTTTCCCTCCTAATGATGTTGGGCTCTCCATGGTTTCCTTGTGTGATATGGGCTAAGTGGTTACATTGTTTTACTTAAACTGTCTCTCAAGCCTCTGACAATGCATGAAAAGCAGACCAAGACACCCTTATTATCCTTTCAGAGCCCTCCAAATAACTTAATTTCTAAGAAAATTAGATTGGAAAAATAAGGCAGTCTGAAAAAGTTGGCTTATCTAGGACAATACCTAATGTGAGTCATTCAGGAGAGAATTTAATAAGTCATCAATACCAAAGACAATGTCACCTTGGAACAAATGACCATAATTGAAGCTTTGGGAAAGCTTCATAAAGAAGCATGCCCTTGGTTGGCCTGATTCTGCAACTGAAAAGAAAAAGAGTATACATCCTTTGTGTATTCAAATACAGTAAACATCTTCATTCCATTATGAAGGGGTCGTGGATTCCTGCATTTTTATGGAGTTTTGACCACTTGAAATCCTGTCAGGTAATGTCACCTATTCTGCATTTCAAACTCTATTAGATTTCCAGGGGAGTGCAGTAATAAGTAGTTTTAAGTTCAGCAGTGCAAGGCAGTGCCATGTGGCTTATTTTCTGTTAACATAAGAGTGATCTGGTTAGATGGAATGCTCCCTGGGATGAAATTTTAGTTTTCCCTTTTGGAGTTGAAAATAAAAATAATGCCATTTTGTCTCTCACTGAGGTGCTCTTTTGTAGGCTGTTCTGTTGAAGTTACAATAAACCCATATGGATGAAATAAACAAGTTTCCCATTCAGATCCCCTGTGTATAATCCACATCAACCTAATGTTTCCAATTGACTTAAAATAAAATTCAGATGCTTGAAATCTATAACCATGGGAAGAAGGGAAATGGGAAAAGCTTATAAGATGCATAGAAGACACAAGAAGGCATATAAAATGGCATGCTGCATTTTCACACATTATGACAACTTGTGGTAACTTAATATCTTAATTGTGGGTGCTAAAATCTGGTGTTTAAGCCATATAACTGGGATGATACATATTTCCCATGGAAAATAAAGAAAATACTATCAAACACCTAGATTTGATTTTTCCTAAAATGATAGAGATCCAAAAACAGTGTTATTAGAAACATAGAGTTTGAGAACATAGAGTGGCTAAGAGATGAACCAACTCCAGCATATTACAGTAAAGAAGTTAATGTCAAGGGTCCTAAATGACTCTGGTTTGCATAAGCTCTTTTAAAAAATGCTTTATCAGCGTGGTGGTGTGGCACATACCTGTAATCCCAGCTACTTGGGAGGCTGGGCAGGAGGATTGCAGGTTTTAGACCAGAGGCAGCGTGCTCAATTTAGTGAGACCACATTCTTTTAAAAAAATATTCTATCTTTTGCAGAGGAGGAAACAATGATTTTCCTCAATAGTCTTGGAGTTCCCTACAGGGTCTGAAAAGAAAACTGATGAAAAAGGAAGAGGACAAGAGCATAGATTTTTATTTAATAAATTATTCATGCCCTAAAAACCTTTATAGAGATGAAGATTTTAAGAAAAATTAGGTAAAACTGTGCATTATTTAGGCTAAGTTTAATCTGTTTACTTGTAGTATCCTATTTATAGAATTGTAATGAATTTGCCAATTATTATTTCTTGGAATTTATATCAGACTCGTGTGCATGTGAATGTTATCACGCTATATCTCAACCTTATCTCCTGAAAACTAAGATGGCATTTGACTTGTTTTTCCTCACAGCGATTCTGAGAAAGGTAAAAGGTATTACATTTTTTACAAGTATAATGCTACTCCAGAAAAGAATTATAAATTAAAAGAGAAGTGGATAGTTGGAAAAGTGTGATTGAATGAAATAGTATGATCTAATGGTAATAAACTGGAGGAAATATAGCAAAGCCTGTTTCTACATATTTTTCTCTGTAACTCTTTCTCTTTGTAGGTAATGATGTTTTTTTTCCCTCTACATCAAAGAGGATGCATTCCATATGAAGGCATTATTCAAGAAATCCTTTCTTAATTTTATAATTTGTTTTGGAGGTGGAGGAGGCGGGCAAGAGAGAGTGACTTTCATGCTTCTGCTATTTCTTCAAATGTCAAGTCAGTATATTTCAGGGTAGTATAACATGAACCACATCACTTTCAGACAAACATAGTGGTTACTAAATCTTAATAAACCAGGAGCAATGGCTCATGCCTGTAATCTCATCAGGAGGCTAAGGCAAGAGGATTAGGGGTTTGAGTCCAGAGGCAGGCTGAACAACTCAGTGAGACAGTGTTAAATAAATAAATAAATGTGCAGGGAGTGGAAAAGCACTTGCCTTGCATGTGCAAGGCCCTGGAGTCAACACTTCAGAATTAAAAAAAAAATTAAGCAATAATGACAATGTAAATCTTAACAACAATGAATTTGTATTTTGTTTCAACCGAATATATTTTATACTTTTAGCATAGATTTAAAATGTGATACTTATCTTTGCATTAGTATTTGCAGAATTTCAGTAACATTAATTGATTTTGATGATCTTATTGGTTTTTTCCTCAGCCTATATACTAGGCAAATAGGGCACCAGTTTCATTTTGGTTTTGAGTGCATAACTTCCAGAAATACATAAATTGGTATCACACCAAATAAATTTCTAGCTTTATTATTTGTTATTCTGTTTAATCTTTTACTTTAAAATCCAATTTATTAGTCAGGCATGGTGGCACATGCCAGTAATCCCAGTACTCAGGAGGTTAAAGTAAGAAGAATATAAGTTCAAGGCTAGCCTGGGTTATATAGTAAGTTTGAAGTCAGGCTTGTCTAAATAAGAAGACCCTCCAAAACATATAAATAAAAAGTAAAAAATGAAATTAAAAAGTCTGGACTTATAGGAAAAACTGTCTGTTATTAAAATAAACAAGCACCTTCAAAACATTATCAGTAGAATTGATTGGAATGTTATGAAACCAGTGCTTTTGGATTTCTCAACGGTGCATTAAAAAAAGATCTCATTTAAATTTTCCAGTTTGTTCTTTTCAATTTTGTTCTACTAAGTATATGAATGGTAAGAATCTCTTCAAAGCAGGCAATTAGATTCATTACTAGAAATTGAAAGAATAATTAATATTATTTCTTAATTTCATTCTTTACAATAAATTCTCTACAAAGGAAAATGAGAGATTACATACTGGGGAAACTGACATGTAGAACCTGCATTATCATTTAACTCACTATTTCTGATAATATATAAAATATTTCAATTAACGTTTAAAGATCATCTTTATAGATTATGTGTAATAGGGAGAAATTAGCATTTAAATAAATGTGAGATCAAGTAAGTGAGGATAGTAAAGATTTTCATGTTTTCCACAGTTTTGTGAAATTCTTCCTACTGTAGAGGGGAATGTGTATTCTTTTACTGTTCCACATGGAGGAGACGAAATGATTAATAAATAAAACAATGTCAGTGTTGGGAAACTAAAATTTTAGAAATGTATAGTAATAATTTGTATAATGTACTACTTGCGTATGTCAGGATAACTTCAAAGGTTTTATATATCTTTCTGTAGAAATTTTCTGGAAACATTTAAATATTTCCTAGGACAATTTCTTTAGATGATTTCTTTGTTTCATATTAAACACTGCCCATTATGTTTTCTTAGTATTATTAATATAGCCAAAAATGGAAAAAATGTAACGTTCAACTGATGAATAAATGAACTATCATATCCACACACTAGAATACTACTTGGCTGTAAAAAGGGTTGAAGTATTTTTCATGATTACAATGTGGTAAACACACTATGGGAAAGAATCCAGTCACAAAAGAACACATATTGTCTGATTTTTTATGTTAAATGACCAGAATGAAAGCAGATTACATAAGGTAGCGATAAGAAAATGATTGCAAATGAGTAGAATATTTCATTTTGGAGAAATGAATATATTCTAGAATTAGTGGTGATCATTGCACAACTATGAACACAGGCATATCTCATTTTATGAGGCTCTTGTTTTACTGTTCAGATATTAAAAAATTACAAATTTGAAGGTTTGTGGTATCCCTACATTGAAAAAATTTATAAGTATAATTTTTCGGGGAGCATGTATATGTCATATTTTAGGAACTCTCCAAATATTTCAAAATTTTTCATTATTTTTGTATCTGTTATGGTGATCTGTGATCAGATATCCTTGATGTTCCCATTGTACTTGTTTTGGGGTACCAGAAACAACATCCACACAAGACAGTGAACTAAATCAATAAGTGTTGATTGTGTTCTAATTGCTCCCACAACTGCCCATTCACCCGTTTCTTTTTCTTTCCTTAGTCCTCTCTATTCTATGAGATATAACTACCTGGAATTTATTGAATAATCTGACAACTACATCTGAGAATTCAAGGAGAAGGAAGAATTGTATGCCTCTCACTTTAAATAAATTTTAGTTATTTATACTCAGTACGCAAAACACATCAAAAGATGAAACAGGTCAAACACAAATTCTCTTCTTCCAAACAGTTAAATTGTGAATGTAAGAGAAAAGTTCTTAAGTTAAGTTAAAAGTATTACTCCAATACTTGTATGATATGAAAATGAAACAATATTATCACTGATAGGGAGAAAAGTTTATTGATCTGCATAAAAGACCAAACCATTCAAAACATTCCCTTAACCCAAACCCTAATCCAGAACATGACCTATCTCTCTTCAGTTCTGTAGCTGAGAGAAGTGAGAAGCTGCAGAAAAAGAACTTTGAAAGTAACTCAAAGTCTGATCATGAGGTATAAGGAAAGATACTGTCTCTGTAACATAAACTTGTAAAGTCAAAATCAAGTGCATCAAGTTAATCAGACAACCAGGCTAAGACAATTGGTGAAAGTGGATACCCTAAACAATAGACACCTAATGTAGGTGACATAGTCTTAAATTGGAAGAAGATGCTGTCTAGAATTTTAGTAGCTAGAAAGGAAAAGTCATCTCCTTGCTTCAAATTTTAATGATCAAGCTTCTTTTTAGAGGATAAGGTAGCAGGTGACTTTCAGATGTTGCAATACTCATCTACTCTCTGAAATCCCTGAAGTCCTTCTATTGAATCTACTCTACTTATGCTCTATAACTAGTACAATAAAGCCTGAGTGATAGAACATCTATTTACCACATAGGTATACTGAATTTTACATATTGTTCAATCTTATTACTCAGAAAAAAGAGATTCCTTTAAAAATAATACTCCTTGTTAACAATGTAGCTGGTCATAGAAGATCTCTGAGTGAGATGTGTACCAAGATGCATGCAATTTCCATGACTGCAACATGGAACAACACAGAACAATATCCATTCTGTAGCCTATGTATCAAGGAGTAATTTTGACTTTCAAATCATTATCTAAGAAATACGTTTTGTCAGGCTATAAACTACCAGAGATAGTGACATCTTTGTTGTATATTGGAAAAGTAAATTGAAATACTTCTGGAAAGGATTTATCCTTTGAGATGCCATTAAGAACATTAGTGAATCATGGGAGGAGGTCAAAATATCAACCTTGAAATGGTTTTGAAGGAAGGTGATTCCAATTCCCTTGGATGACTTTGAGTGATTCAAGACTCCAGTGAAGGAAATAATTGCAAATGTTTTGGAAATAGAAACAGAACTGGAATTAGATGCAAAGCTTACAAATGTGACTGAATTGCTACAATATCACGATAAAATTTGAATGGATAAGGAGTTATTTCTTGTGGATGACCAAATAAAGTGGTTTCTTGAGGTGGAATCAACTTCTAGTAAAGACACTATGAACATTGTTGAAACAATAACAAAGGACTTAGAGGGTTACAAAACTTTAGTTGACAGAGTGTAGCAGGTTTTAGGACAACTAACTACAATTTTGAAAATTCTACTGTGTGCAGAATGATATTAAACAGCATTGCATGCTATAGATATACCTTTCATAAAGAAAGAATCAACAGTTATGGAAAATATAATTTCTGTCTTATTTTTAGAAAATTGTCACTGTTGCCCTAATCTTCAGCAACTAACATCCTGATCAGCTAGTGGCCATCAATATCAATCAAGGTAAGACCCTTCAGTAGCAAAAAAGATTATGACTCAATGAAGGCTCATCTGACTATTGGCATTTTCTTTTCATAAACAAAACATTTTAAAACAAAGTATCTATATTTTACAAGAAACAATGCCATTTCATACTTTATAGATCATAGTGTAGTGCCCATGTGAATTTTATATGCACAGGAAAACCCAAAAGTACATGTTACTTGCTTTATTGTGATATTTACTTTATTGAAGTGGTATGGAACTGAAAATTCAAAATCTCCATTTGCATGCCTTTATGCAAAAACATTGAAATTTACATTTTACATGACAGAAATATGTGGCATGCAAAGTCTCAATAAAACTGTCAAAAACTCCAGCCTGGCAATATTAAGTGGTGACAAACATTGGATTTTATTAAGGTATCATATCTAAGTAGTATTAGGTAATAGGTAATGAAATTTCACCTTTAGGGGAAGCTATCTGCAAATTTCAAAGTTACCCTTGAAAAATAACAACTGATTTTTATCTAAATTTTACAGTCTGTGATAAAACTTTGAAATCATTGTCTTTTTCACATTTATATAACCTTCAGAGTATTACTATTCAGGAGCTATGTGTTAAGTCCCTAAATATGGTAGACACAGTAATAGTTTTCAATTCTAATGAGTTTGTTTTATTGAACTTGGCTTACTAAATATCAATTTGATATTTAACTTTATAATAGTTTTCTTTGTTTAAATACTTACAAAAACTAGTTTAATGACATAGCAGATAGCTACTTGCCCACTTTTCCATGAAAGCAGTTGACTAGGTCTGCTACTTAAAAAAGGTCAATTTTATTGAATTAAGTTATAGCACATCTCAGACAGAAGCATAATACAATAAAGTACTATTCTTAACACTCATCAGGAAAATATGATATTATATGTATGCTACACAAAAGTTTCAGTTTTGACAAAAAGTTTAATCTCTTTTCTGTAATGGATGACTGCAAACATGTAGGAAAGTTGATGAGTAAAAATTATCCTGTCTTTCCCTTGTCTGCATTATAGTTGAAATATTAAAGTCTAGAAAAAAACTGTATCATTTATAATAAGAATATTTTATGTAGTAAATGTACATCATAAGAAACAACATAAGAAATAAGTAATGGTATTTTTCACTTGCAGTAAGCTAAATAATTATCCTTGATGATATTATATATGAAGCCCTGGAAACTGGTACCAAAAGATGTAATTAAGTTTCTAGAGATGAAGATATTATCATGAGTTATCCAGGAGGGCTCTAATTGCAATTACAACTGTCCTCATAAGAATGAAACAGTGGGCAGGCATAGTAGCATATACCTGTAGTTCCAGCTACTTAGGAAGCTGAGGTATGATGATCCCCTGAGACTAAGAGTTTGAGACCAGTCTGGGCACCATAGTGAGACCTAATCTCAAAAACAAAACAAAAATAACAATAATGACAAAAAGTAATAAAATAATGAAGCAGAAGGAGCATGGACATAGACAGAAGTGGAATAAGGCAATGTGATCATGGAGACAGAGATTGGATTTGCTGACATTCGTGAGTTTTATGCTAAAATATTGTTGTTGTTAGGTGTTGTTCAGTCAGTATTCAACTCATAGTGATTCTATGTACAACAATGGAATGCTATTGTTAGTGCTTCTCTGGTATTCATAAGGGTTTCAATGGCTGATTATTTTTTGGGACTGAGTTGCCAGGTCCTTCTTCCAAGCCTACAGCACCTGGTGTTCCCAGGCAGTCTCCCATCCAAGTACTAACCAGGCTCAACCCTACTTAGCTTCTGAGATCTGAAGGGATCAGATTCCATAGTGGTATGGCTACAGGCTACTATAATACTACCTTTATTATAACTGAAGATTCTCAAATAATTAAAACTACAGTGCTAGGAAACATGAGAAAATATCCAATTCCTTATGTCACATTTTTAGATTATTTTAAAAAGTTGAGATTGCCTGAAAACAGCATCTCCCACATGCTCTATGTTACTCATTTCCATTGAGTTTCAGTTGACTTTCATTGACTAATTTTGGAGAATAGTTAAATGTATGCAATTCTCTGTCCAGAAAAACATTACAGTCTGTTCATAAAGGTAATGATCAAGTCAATTAGCAACACAGAAAGGGATGTTTTAAATTTGTAGAGAGGGTAGCAGGTGTACCAATGAAATCACATCAATATTAACTTAAACAGTGGGTTAATGAACTAACAGCTGGGGAATTTATAGTGCTAATATGATCATATTCAGGTTGAAAGAGGAACGTGTTACATAAAAGTCAGAATAATCGGCTCACTCATATAGTTTCATTTTGTATGCTTCTATAAAAATAATCATATTCTGTTATTGAATTCCATTAGCAACTACTCATTGAATTCCAATTCTGTCCCAAGTTTGCAAGTGTCAAGAATAATGCACAGAATTATATGGACAAAAATTCCCGCCCTCACAAATCTTATATTTTAATGTAGAGAATATAAGCACATATTAAGCGTGAACTCTATGCCAAGCATTGTTCTCAGCACCTCACAACCCATAAAAGGAGTCCTATTATTATTCCCTTTATCAGATCAAGAAAAAGATGCAAAAAGATTTACTAATTTTCCCAGTTATTAATCGGTGAACCTACAAATGAAACCCATTGGTAGTGTGGATACCACATTCGTTGTCATCATACTTTATTGCTTCCTAATTCAGAAGTGCAAAGAATTGATGTTGGTTTCATAAAAGAAAATATGATAACTCTGTAATCATTTTCAGAAAACAAAGAAGTCAATAAAAATTGATTATCATTTAATTAAACCTCAGGTTAAAAAACATTAATTCATTTTCCCATACCGACCTCTTAGTGTAATAGTGGGAATCAATTACAGGTACCAAATGGTAAAATGACAGTGCAAAAACACTAGTATGTTCAAAATACCTTGTATAGTTTTTGCTTTGCTCTGTTTTAAAAGGAAATAGCTAGTAAGAAAATGATATAGATAGCCTCTTTTGGAATTGCTTCCTGTTTAGTAGGTGGATGACTGAAATGAAGACATCAATTTATAATAGCAGGTTATTCAGAAGCTAAGAAGCTAGTTGGGCTGTACTTTAGCTCAATTAGTAGAGTGCTGCTCTTCAGTCTCAAAGGATCAGGGTTCAATGCCCAGAACCACGATAATGGGGGAAGGACAAGGCAATCCACTCCCAGAGCAAACCCGAAACAATCAGCCATTGAAAACCACATAAGGGTCATTATGAGTCAGACCTGACTCCACAGCACCTAACAACAACAAGAACCTAGTTATTTCTTGAAATTTAAATCTGGGCATATTATTGTTTTTAAGCAACAAATCATGTAAAATATTAATAAACAGCCAATGATTCTCAGCCTGCAGCCATACCACTGTGGCATCTGATCCTGTAAGATTTTGGAAGCTAAGCAGGGTGGGACTTTAGTATTTGGATGGGAGACTGCTTGGGAACATCAGATGCTGTAGACTTGAGAGAAGAACCCAGCAACCCACTCTCAAAAAAATAATCAGACATTGAAAACCATATGCATAGCAGGGAAGCACTGAAAGTAGTGTTTCTTCTGTTGTATAGAGTCACTATGAGTTGGACACCAACTGGAGGGCACCTAACAACAAAAACAACAATTCTCAAGAGAAAGGTAAAAGGGAAGTGGGCAGAGACTGATAGAGAAAGAAGAAAGCCAGGTTTTCAAAACCATGAAAAATTGGGTTCAGATTTGGGCACAGGTTTAATATATTAAATTGTAGAGGTTTTAGATTGGGTTTGGGTTCAGGTTTACAATTTTAATCATATATGTGAATAGACAATTTTTTTCACATTGTTTTTCCAATTTTTATTTGTAATAAAAATAGCTAATGATAACAAAAGCCTGCAGCCTTACCACTGTATTGTCTGATCCCATCAGATCTTGGAAGCTAAGCAGGGTTGGGCCTGGTTAGTACTTGGCTGGGGGACTGCTTGGGAGCACCATGTGCTATATAGACTTGGGAGAAAGACCTGACAATCCACTCCCAAAAATCAATCTGCCATTGAAAACCCGATGAATAGCAGATAAGCACTGAAATAGTTTTTCACCTATTGTACCTATGCATCAGACATGACTCAAAGGCACCTACCAACAAAAATGATACCAAAAAGTTAATTTCAAACTCAATTCTTCACTGGATTGAGGTTCAGGTTCAGAAAAAAATGTTTTAAATCCTTAAACCAGTAGGGGGTCAGGGTTTGGATTCTGTTTCAGTTTGAAGCCCTCTGTCTACATGTTAGATTTAAACCTGTACCCAAACCAAACAAGAATGCTCTAAATTTTAACTGCACCTGAACTTAAATCCAGTTTTTCATAGATTTGAAACCACAGAGGAAGCATAATTTGAAGAAGGCCACACTTAATCCTGTATACCCTGGAGTGGACGTCTACTGATGAGGCCAATTCTTGATCACATCCTGAGTTGAGATTACGACATCAACGTTGTTTTCCAAGTTAAAGGAGACATTTTATCCTACTGAAATGGCAAGGTTAAGCTTGAAGGAACAAGAAAAAATATGAGTAACTCCAAAAGAGATTGGAAAAACTTTCTAGGACACAATAGCCTGATTTAGGGTGACAGATGGAGGATAAGTTCTTAAATATTAAATGAAAGATTCCTTGTAATTGGAAGAAAAGTGATAACATTGAGCCACTATACTCTAACCCTACAGCAGTTATTCCTGGTTTTTAGTCAACACCAAAAATTCACATACTACAGATTTGATTATATTTTTTCCTTTTCTTTCTTTCTTTCTTTCTTTTTTTTTTTTTCTCTACTTGAGGGTTGAACTCATGGCCTCTCTGGCTTTGAATTTATGATCCTCTTGTTTCCAACACCCAAGTCACTGGGATTATCTGTGTGTATCACACCACTGCCTGCAGCCGTACCACTGTGGTGTCCGATCCCATCAGATCTCAGAAGCTAATCAGGGTTGGGCCTGGTTAGTACTTGGATGGGAGACTGCCTAGGAACACCAGGTGCTGTAGGCTTCGGAGAAGGACCTGACAATCTATTCCCCAAAACCAATCAGCCATTGACAACCCTATCAACAGCAGAGAAGCATTGACAATAGCATTTCGCCTGTTGTATGTAGGATTGTTCTGAGTCAGATACTGACTCGATGGTACCTAACAACACCATCACATTACTGCTTCAGACTTGAATTTTTTAATATTTTAAATTATTATTATTGTTGTTGTGGTTGTTGTTGTTGTTGTTATTGCAGTACTGGAGATTGAACCCCGAGACCCATGTGTGCTAGGTAAGCAATGTATCATTTCGGCTATACCCATAACTCCTCTTGTTCATTTCTGACTCCCAAATTGCTAATTTGGTACTTCTTGCTCTCCTTTATGAAGCAAATATGGACAAATTTAAACTTCACTCCTCCATTCTAAACTTTTCACTCATCCTGCTTCCAACTGTTGTTGTCAGGTGCAGTTGAGTTAGATGCAACTCATAATGATCCCGTGTAAAAGAGAACAAAACATTCCCCAACACTGTGCAGTACCCGGCACTATGTCATTGCTTCTCTACTATTCATAGGATTTTCAATGATTGATTGTTTCTGGAGTGGAGTGTTCTGCCAGGTCCTTCTCTCATTTTTGTGGTGCCAGGGATCAAACCCACCTCTTCAGAGTGCTCAGAGGAACTATTCTACCAACTGAGTTAAAAATAACCTCCTTAAGATTTCCACGCAAAAGAAATATCCTTTTTTTTTTTTTAACTTCTTAAAGAACTTATCCTTCTCCTTTTGGCACAGTATATCATGGTAGAACAGTTTATATTTTAATTTCTTTCTTTCTTTCCCTTTGTTTCTCTTTTTTTCTTTCTTTTTTCTCTCTTCCCCCCGCCCCTTGTGGTCCTGGGGACCCAATACAGTGTTTTGAGTATGCTTTGCAAGCACCCTATGACTGAGCTATAACCCCAGCCCTAGGTCTTCTTATAAGCAGTGTCATACGTTCTTCTCTCCTCATTTGTTCTTTGCTCCTGACCTTAATACATCTTTCTCACTACGTTTTTTTCCAGCTCAGCATCTCTGACCTTCCATTGACTGCTACTATGTCTTGCTGTTCATCTGTGATACCCTATGCATGTAATCCATAAACTGGTCTTCATTGGAAAGCTGATATTCATTTTCACTTTCTCATTGTATCTCCTAGCATAGTGCCGTAAAATTAACAGGTGCTCAAAAATATTTATTGAACATATATACAAACTAACAAACAAATTCATTTCACTACACCTTCTGTGGAAAACTGGACAGCATCAGGGGCAAAGAGATAAAATGTAGGTGAGGAAAGTTGTTACTTTAATCTTTCTGATTATTGGTAAAGGATGTAAGCAAACCCTTGATGAAGATGGAAATTCTCTTCTATTTTACATGTGTGTGTGAATTTACATGTACATATTTATGTACAAAATATACTATATATTATATAGGTATCTTTATGGACTAGGGTTTAGTTCAGTTGGTACAGTGCCATTCTGCACTCTCTGAGGACCTGGGTTCAATCCCCAGCACTGCAAAAATGGAAGAAGTATGTGGCAGTCCACTCCCAAAGCAATCATGAAACAATCAACCATTGAAAACCCTGTGAGAGTCACTATAAATCAGACCTGACTACAGAGCTCCTGACAACAACAATGTTCCTATCTATCTATCTATCTATCTATCTATCTATCATCTATCTATCTATCTATCTGTCTATCTACTTATCTATCTATGTCTGTCTGTATCTGCTTAATATAATTTGTTTCCAGTGTTGGAGATGGAAGTCTATACAATTGTCAAAATTAATGTGAATGTTTAATATCTGTGCTTTGAATCATACCTTAATTATTCAGTAGTTAAAATATTGTCAAGGAGAAAAGAACAACACTCTCAACTCAGCAAGATTGTATTAAACTAGACAGAGGTTTCCATGCTACTTTTGAACTCCAGAGAGACTCACATATTGTAGGACATTCACAAATCTGTGAGTAAACTAGGCATATCCTGTATATCTAATAATGTCACCATACCACAATTTCTAAAGTTTGAGAAAATTCACACACTGTGATTCATTTAATATAAATATATGAAATTGCTTATTGTTCACTTACAATTTATTTTTAATATCATCTGATAGAAACAAATACATTATAGTTTTATATTACAAAGGGTTTTATTGTAGATATGTTGAGAATAATTGAACTCAGGTAAGTAAACCTGTTTTGTTAGCCATACACCACCACATAAATCAAAAGTTGCCTCTCTTATCAGTGAGTCTGTAGTCTTAGAGAGTACTTGTGTCCAAATATTTCAACCCCAGAAAGCAAAACATGTTCAGTCACTTAGCAGTTTGGGAAAATATCATTAACAGTCAAGTGTCCCTAGAGAAGACAAGAACAGATAGTATGCCTTCAGAAGTTCTAACATTAATCAACATTCTACCTTGCATGTGTGTATGTGAGGAAAACACTGGCAAATTGGGAAACAAGTGGGAACGTATTTGTTCTTCTTTGTTACAGTTTATATGGAACAGCCAGATGGCTTGCCTCCTACTTCCAGTTATGCCACTAAACAACTCTGTAATAATATGGACAACCTAGTTATAGTCTTTGTAATCAGATTCTCCACCTATAAAAACACTTTAAATTAAAAACTTCTCTGGAACACAAAGGAATATTTCCCATTGATTTTTTTCATGCCCTCTAGACCACCTATTTGGCTAATCCATGGCTATAATATTCCATATAGTATATTATGAGTAAAATTTTCTCCTGCCTATACATGGTAGGACATCATTGGAAAACACATTGCATCTCTTATTTGACTTTTAATTGTTCAAAACTCCATTTTAATGAGAAACATGCAATACCCCAGTCTCTGGAAGCGGAGTCAGTGCCAACTAAATCTGCCAATTAAGCAGAGAGGTAATAATGATGCAGGCAGCTGCAGAATTGTGGATTTGGTTTATCAAGTTAAGATCTTTTAAGTGCTGTTACTGCATTTTCCAAGCTGAATAATTTTATAGAGTTAATCCCAAAGGAAGAAAACACATGTGTACAAGACAATTTATTTGGACAATCATTAGCTCTTTTCTCACTGTTATGATTCTGGACAAATTTGAACAAAACGTTATTTTCTCTTTATTTATTTTATGAAATCAGGATCCCATTTTTGTTTAATTTTAATTCAAAATTTGAAGAAGTTTTCCTTTTGGGGCCTGGGATTTAGCTCAGTGGGTAGAGCGCTGCGCTACAGTCTCTGAGTCCCCGAGTTCAATTCCCAGCACCGCAAAAAATGGGAGAAGGGCCTAGCAATCCACTCCCAAACACTCAGCCATTGAAAACCCTATGAGGGTTGCTATGAGTCGGATACTGACTCGACGGCACCTAACAACAACAACAACAAAGTATGAGAAAGATTTATCTTCATCATCAAGTATTCTGTAAGTGTATTCTACACTATGTTTTTAAAAAAATGCATAAATATTGAAAAATGAATAAATTTTCTAAATATCTTGAAGGATAATAAAAATATTTCTTGTTATTTTACCAAATATAAGCACATAGCAAAAGTTTATTTTGCTGAAAATATGCGTAATAATATATCAATGGAAAAATATATAGATTTGATTTATTTTAAACATAATTCACAAAGTCATTAATATTCAAAATTCAATATGGATACAAAATGTTTTCTAAATTGCCTAGTTTATAATTAAAGAAGGGACAGATTACCAGATATTTTTCTCATATGCCCTACAATATATTTGAAGAGCTTAAACAATACCTTAATGTATATTTATAGTATGTAATGTATGAAATCCTAGAATTATTCTTTTATTTGGCTTTATAGAGAAATTTGTGCTCAAGTTTAGCTCAGTTGGTAGAGTACTGCTTTGCACTCTCTGAAGCCCTGGGTTCAATCCCCAGGACTGCAAAAATGGGAGAAGGATTTGTCAATCTGCTCCTGTAGTAATCCTGAAACAATCAACCACTGAAAATCCTGTAAGGATTGCTATGAGTCAAACCTGACTCAAAGGGACCTAGCAGCAACAAATAAAGAAATTTAGTAGTTCCATAATATTCAGAGTCCAAGCCAGGCACGGTGGCCCATGCCTGTAATCCCAGTGGCTTGGGAGGTGGAGGCAGGAAGATCACAAGTTCCAGACCGGAGGCAGTCTGCGTAACTTAGCGAGACCCTATCTCAAAGAGTAAAAAAAAAAAAAAAAAAAAAAAAATTGGCTGGGGGTGCAGCTCAGTAGTCTAGCACTTGCAACTTTTGAAGAATAGTTAAAATAATTAAAATTTAAACATTATACACTAAAAGTTTAAAAGTATTTTTATAATATCCACTAAGATGCTGCTTTAGAGAAAATGTTTTTGATTAAGGAAATGTAACGCTATCACCTATGTTATATATTTAAAGGTAACAGACACACTTTATAGAAAAATGGCTCTCATAGTTCATTTGCCATTATCTTTAGAAAGCCAAATATCAACTATAAGATAAATTGCCTTGAGAAAAATTCAGAATTAAGTATGTCTTAGTGTGTACTACTTGAATTTATTGGGCAGAAAGAAAGTTTGTCGATTCATAGTAATTTTCCTTAGTATTACATTCAGATTGGGTTGGTAATTCACACTTTAAGTGGAGTTACAATAATTTTAATGACATGATATTGAATATCTCCATAATAAATTTCCATATCTCCTCCAGGGCTCTTGAGCCCTGTAGTCCACTCTAATCTCTCCATATTTTACTTCTCTTTAATCTCTCTCTCTCTCTTTCCCTCTCTCTATCTCCCCTCTCTCCCTCTCTTTCTGATTCCCTTTCTCCTTTTCTTCCTCTCTTTCTCATGTTTTTTCCTGTATCTTTGCATACATGTCATCAATTTCCTTGTTAGAGTCCCATTTCAATCTGTCATCTATTTCCTGTAAGAAGCTGAATGAGTCAGTGTTGTTGTTGTTAGGTGCCACTGAGTCGGTATCCGACTCATAGCTACCCTCATAGGGTTTTCAATATCTGACTGTTTCGGGATTGCCTTGGGAGTGGATTGCCAGGTCCTTCTCCCATTTTTGCGGTACTGGGAATTGAACTCGGGACCTCAGAGATTGCAGCACAGCACTCTACCAACTGAGCTAAATCCCAGCCCCGAATGAGTCAATAGGGCATCTTATTGAGGCAATGTGGTTTTACACACATAACCTGGACTTGAAGGAAAGAAGCTGGACCTAGGCTGGAAATTTCAGAGGCTAATAACAAGGGGTGGGGCCAGGAGTTGAAGAATGATTTTGATTATCTACACAGAGAACAAAGAGTGTAGAAAAAGGCTGAAGAAAAAAGATAAATAAGAGACTAAAAAATGTACTCAATGCATGAGAGAACTAGCAGAGAACAGTATATGAATGAAAATGGAGGATGAGGATTAAAAGAGGAATATATTATAAAAATAATTAATGAAGAAAGATCAGATGGCAAGAATGCTAAGAAAGAGCCATTGGATCTGGCTATTAGCATATTCTTTTATTCATATAAAATGACATTTTATGAATGCTGGCATTTGAGGGAAGATGAGGAACAGTTGTTGGATTGCAGTGTTTAGAATTGGGAAAAGAGTTTTTGGAGGGGTTTAACTGACAATAAAATTTTAGAGAATACAACCAATTCATGTGGATTTTAAATTTATGTGTTTTTCAATATTATAAACCAAAAGGGAATATTTAAAATTCTTGTTTCTCAGCCTGGAATATTAAACCAAGAACAATTTTGGAGGAAACATTCCACAAGCTAAATTCAGCTTCAGAGCTTGTCATATTGAACTACAGAATCTCAGGAATCACAAAGTCCTATTTTAAAATGTATCCTAAACCCAGAATCTTGACATAAATAGTATCCCCTTAATTTTGCATGATGATATTGACTCTTTCTATTCTATGTTGTTTTTGTTGTTGTTAGGTGCTGTCGAGTTGGTGTCCAACTCATAGCAACCCTATATGCAGTAGATGAAACACTATTGTCATGCTTCTTTGCTATTCATAGAGTTTTCAATGGCTGATTGTTTTGGGATTGACTTGGGAGTGGATTACCAGGTCCTTCTCCCATATTTTTGGTGCTGGGAAATGAACCTGGCACCTCAGAGACTACAGAGTAGAACTTTACCAACTGAGCTAAATCCCAGTCCTTTTATCCTACCGAACAGATAAGAAGGCCACAAATCTATAACAAGTGCTCATATGCTTCTACATACAGACATGGACACATAGAAATATAAAATAATGCAGGACCATTCTAAGATGTGAAATAAGCAACGGTATTCTGTTTAGGATTTTGACTAGTCCAGCAGATATTTTTGATGCTTTATTCTAGACTGGTGCTTGCCCACAGGAAGTCTTGTTCATGTACTAAATGAGTCAATTTACTGATGTTTACCATCATCTTTGACATCTTTGCAGTAGAGTGTCTTGAGATATTTATATTTTAAAAGTTTCTTTGGCTATTTCCTGATCATCTGAATTAAAATGTCTTTTGCAGGGATCAGAAATTTTCACTTTAATAAAATGCTTGGCTAATGTAGATGCACGATAAAGTCTGATAACTACTGCCCTAGACTAGACAGAAGTATAGAGAACTGAAGTAGCAGGGGCCCTTAATTGAGAAGCACTTGTTCCTCCTCCCTAGTAGATTTTGACATGTTTCCATTTCCTTTGAATAACTCTTTTATTAATTTGTATAAAATAAAATTTAAATTAAATAAGGCCAATCAGGAATTAATAAGTGATTTATCTATACAAATACACTTTGATTTGCTAGGATCAGAATAGAAGTTATGAATGAATTGCTGATTTTAGAGCTTCATTTTTTATTATGATATGGCATTTTTCCCCTTTATTGGTAAATGTTGGTGGGGGTCAGAGTAATACAGCATTTGCTTTTTCCATTATATAACTATTACATCAATTTTGGTTGCACATTTTTATGATTTTAGAGTTTAAAATCTCTTTCTTCTGTGACTCCTGATTGCTTACATCACTCTAGCCAGTGGAATGAATGCAGATAGAGGAGATAGCATAACTATAACTATGATGGTGGGGCAAATAGAAGTTCTGGAATGTGTTAGCCACCTATGAGTATCTGTTTTCTCTAAATGCCTAGATGTTGATCTTCCTGGGGCTCTTTTATAGAACACAGATATGAAAACCATGAAGGAAAAATGCTAAAATGGAATTAGTTTACTAATAGCTGACAATAGAAAAATGTCTTCAAACAATAACTATTTTAATAGTATAATAAAAAATGTCAGTCAAAAGTTAAATGTCTGTACATTTAGTGATAGTTTAGGTAGCTCTGACTTATGAATGCATTATTGGTTTGACTACTTATATTTATGATTTTCAGGGTCCATTTACTTGAATAACAAATGTAATCAGATTGTACTGAGTCAATAAACTTATCTGGGCCTGTGATAACATGTGCAAACCATCTGAGCTACTCTTTATAGTTCATGTTAACCAGAAAACCTCAATAAAATAAAAGCATATCATGCTTACAGTTGCTCACTTAGAAACACATTCTGCCCTTAAGTACTTGCATGCCCCTCATGTTGAAGATAATGAGATTTGTCTTGGGTAACAAGAGTCAGACCATTGCTAAATAGACAATATGGAATTTATATCTATTTATAAGCATGTATCTTCACTATTGTGTAAAGAGAAGAGAACTTGAAGATAATTTGGCTTTCCATAAGTTATTGTCCTGCTTCTACAAAAATTTAAAAAGTAAAGTACATGGAGTATAATCAATGTGAACTATCTGAACAATGATTATCTCCATTATTGCTGTATCATCTTCCCTTTTATTATACCATCATTTCAGCTAATCAACTACAATAATTTCCAAGATGTCTAAGGTGTGTGCAGTTAAATCATCAAAACAAAATCAAACAGATGTGAAAAAGTGCCAGTCTGAGAAACCTTGAGAATTTCTAGAGAAGCTTTGGTGCTGAAAGGGCAAGGTTTTCATTCTCCCACAATTCTCCTACTCCTTCTGGAAGAGCACAGAGTATTCTGGGAGCAGGGAAGGCAAAATGGAGCAGAGCACCTCAAGCTGTGGGCACAAGATGGCAAGCTCCCATACAATTCTCAGCCACATATCTACTCTCCTTTTATTCACCATTCTTGATTGCTTAACTTGGTCATCTGCACAATAAAGACTGGATTTTATAAAGGAAAAAGTGGTCACCAGAAATGACACCAGCCATTGTTATAGCATAGAAAAGAAAAAAAAAAATGCCTCTGGTATACAAATCATGCAATACACTTTTATCCAGTTAATGATTTTTAAATAACGAATCCAAGCAATACTTCATCTAATAATTTTGAATGTTTACTGCATCCCTGGATTTTTCCATCTGTGATGGTCCTTCTACTTGTGTAATTCATTTATTCATGTTACTCTTATATTTAATGTTACTGAATGAACTGTAAAAGTTGGGAGAACTTCATATTCTTCTGATTAAGTGAAGAATGTGTAAATACATATCCTTTGTCTCATCTTTTAATGAAAGGTAATTTTAAAAATATTCTAGTCCAGCTAGTGACCAAGCTTAAATAATAAACTATGTGACAACTCTCTGCAAGGAGAAATAATGGTGAAATAAATATTCTATGTATAACTACAACTAGCTACTGAACTATAGAAAATTTTAAGGAATTCCCTTGTACTTGGACTCTGTGGGGGGGAGGGGTGTGCATGTGTGTGTGTGTGTGTGTGTGTGCATGTGTGCGGTTGAGTTTTGTTTTGGCATTTAGGAGCAATAAAGTTGCTTAACTCTTTCAGTCTTCTTTTGTCCAGAAACAGGTCTACTCCCCTGTGATGTTAAAAAACCAAACACCTTTAACTTAAACCTAGGTCAGTCTCTCATAATAATGTGAAATTGGTAAAGATAGCTCTTGGCCTTCTCTCCCCTTACAAGCTTGATGTTCTTCTGGCATTTCTTCCTATAACCTATAGAAAATCACTATCATGAAAAGATTTAAAATTGATGCACATATGGCAATAAGGGACTGTACTGAATTTTTCTTGTTGTTGTTAGGTGCCATCGAGTCATATCGGTCCTGTGTGCAACAGAACAAAACACTCTCTGACATTGTGTCATGCCAGGCACCACTACTGTCATTGTTTCTATGATATTCATAGTTTTATTTGTTTGTTTGTTTGTTTGTTTATTTATTTAGTGTGTGTGGTACTAGGAGTTGAACCCAGGTCCTCACACTTGCATGCTTTGCAAGTGCTGTACCACTGAGATGCACCCCCACCCCACTATCTTTTTAACTTTTTGAGACAGGGTCTCGCTAAATTACACAGGCTGCCTCTGGTTTCAAACTTGCCATCCTCCTGCCTCTGCATCCTGAGATGCTGGGATTACAGGTGTGCACCAATGCACCCCAGCATTCATAGGGTTTTCAGTGGCCGGTTGTTTCAAGAATGGATTTCCAAGACCTTCTCCCTAGCCTATAGTTCCTGGTATTCCCAGGCAGTCTCCAAAGCAAGGACTAACCAGGCTGACCCTGCTTAACTTCCAAGACCAGGGAGATCAAATGCCTGTTCCTTTGGCTACAGGCTTTGTACTGAATTGGGTGACTTTTATTCTGCAACAATTTATGAAGTCCATATTGGTTTGTCTCTGAGGTCCTGAGTTCAATTCCCAGCACCACAAATATGGAAGAAGGGCCTGGTAATCCACTCCCAAGGCAATCCCGAAACAGTCTGCCATTGAAAACCCTATGAGGGTCGCTATGAGTTGGACACCGACTTGATGGCACCTAACAACATAACATATTGGCTTGTAATCTTAATTATTACTAATAGAGAATACAACTATTATTTTTATTGTTGAATGAAAAATTATGCTCTTCAAAAATCTAACTCTGCTAGTGTACTACATTTGCTTCTTTCCTTGATAAAAGAGAAGTTTACATGTTTATTGCATACTTTCAACTCCATTTATAATGAAAAATGCATGACCTTTCACTACATACTTGTGGTCATCCTCTTGTTTGTAACTACAAGTTGAACAAAGATATCATAGTCTTACTATTACTTGCCACATCCTTCTCTGATTGAAGAAATTTTTAGAGAACTCTGTAAAAGCTGTTATGCTGGAATAAATTTGTGTTAAAAACAAAATGCATTTCCCATTTATTCTCAAACCAATGTCCCTCATGCCTCAGGGTTGCATGTTTCTAGGTGTAGATAAAGTTACCATTTATCAGAAGAGACTAGTGGATTAATAAAGGATTTTTCTTTTATCTTTTATCTTTTTTTATTGTATGATACTGGAAGTTGAACCCAGGCATGACCTCACACACACTTTGTAAATGCTCAACCACAGAGGTGCACATGCAGCCCCCCTTTTTTTTGAGACAGGCTCTGGCTAAGTTACACAGGATACCTCTAGCCTTCAACTTGTGATCATCCTGTTTCAACCTTCTGACTCGTTGGTATAAGTGGAGTATATCCAATATGCCTGGCAAATATTTATTTGTTTGTTTCAGTAATCTTCTTCTATGAAAAAACTCAAAAAATGTATTTGTATGTCAGTACTTAGGGGTAACATTGAAATGGAGAAAAACAGCATTTTAAAACATGTGATTAAAAGGTCACATATTCATATACACAAGAATTATTATTGTTCTTAGGTGCCGTCAAGTCAGGTCCAACTCATTGCAATGCCCTTAGTTTGGCAGAACTAATACAGTTTTAGTGACCTAGGAAACATTTTCAATATCAGTAGTTTTCAGTACTATTCAATTTATTACATGAACATTTGTATTCTTGTGACTTCTAGTTTCTGAAAAGTGGAATAAATCATAATTTTCTCTTAAACAGCAATGATTTGAATCTGTAAAGATAGCTTATCAAGTAATTTCTAGGCTTCCTATTTTCTGAAATTTCCTTATTTCCTTAGATTCTCCCTTGTCTGCTTTTTAAAGCCACATCTTACACCAGAATTATTTTACTTCCTTTAATTCTCTCATAAAATATATCCAGGAAATCAGTGAGATTTCACCATAATTGCAAATGAGAAAATTACCTTTCTGTATCATCTCAAAGATGCCACCAGAAGACATGAGTATCCTATGTCAGACACAATGGACTTCATAAGTCATTGCAAAGTGGTAGAATGAGTTTTAATTTTTGTCAATTCCTCTTGCACTCAAAGTCAGACGACAAAGGTGACAGTGAGTGGCCCAGGTACTTACCTAGAAGGCAATGTTTTGTGTTGCAGCTGAGGAACACCAAACTTATGAAAACCCAATATTTTTATTGGCCTGTAAGTGCACTTTTCACCACCTGGAGACGTTACTCTTACTAGGCTGGAGAGATAAGAAAGCTGCATTTTACTCCAGAGGAAGTACTTCCAAGGAGCACTCTGGTTCCATTTCTTCTAGGACAGATCTGTTGGTTCTTTTGGCAGTTTGTGGTATATTCAATAGACATCTCCAGCACCACAATTCAAAAGCATCAATTATTCTCCTGTCTCCTGGCCAGCTTTCACAACCATATGATGCCATTGAAAATACCATGGCATGAGTCAGACGCATCTTCGTCTTCAATGTGACATCTTTGCTTTTCAATACTCTAAAGAGATCTTTTGCCACAGCTTTTCCTAGAGCAATGTGTCTTGGTTTCTTGACTGCTGCTTCCACGGGTGTTGATTATAGAGCCAAGCAAAGCAAAATGTTGGACAAACTCAACCTGCTGTACACAGTTACTATGAAATGGACCTAAATTGAAGGCAGCTAATAACAACAATTATATAGAGATCCAAAAGCCTTACTTTCCATTAAATTGTAAAATTATGTGACATTGTTGCTAGGTTTTTTTTCTAAGAACTTCTGTACTAGAGAGAGAAAATATAGAGCTTGTTTTACAGCATATATATCATTAGTCAAAAATATACCAAACTTCCAATTAACTCTGAAGTACTGAAACAAATGTTCACATCAGAAGATTCTATAAGAGCATGGTAGGATATCTGATTTATCACATGGGAAGAGCTGACTTTTCATTTTTTTGATGATTATGCCTCATTTTAATTATGCATTTTTTTCTTTTCATTATCTAGATGTCTTCAGTACAAAGGCTACAATAAAGAATATTTAGCATTTAAAAATATAAATTTATGTGTAATAGCTTCCCTCTTTAGCTGTTAAATCTGCGTTAATAGAAATTTCTAGGAGTAGAAATTCTTGCCTCAGCATGTTAAACAGGCTGTTCTAAAGCAGGAATATTTCCAATTTAGAATAATTGAATGTTTTATGTCTTAAAAACTTCCACAATATGCTTTGGACTTGATTGCTTTGTCAAATATCTCCAATCTTGTGAAAATATTCACTGATATTTAATTAACAGAAATCATCTTCTCTTCAGAAGTAACCTTAATTGTAATTAAAAACGCATGTGTCAACATTTCTAATTAGTGCTGGTAATTAATACCTATTGAAGGTGTACAGGGCAGGTGTTGACGTTCTAGACCTGTGAGTAGTATGAACAGAATTTCAGAGAGAAAAACATGATTCTGTACACACAGCAAAGCACATTAACAGGATTTGGAAATTAAAGGATGAGGAGTCAGTTTAGTGATTGTCATGTTGCTCTAAATATGTCATGGACTGACAATGGAGAAGCAAGCCAGAAAGAAAACTGTGTGGCCAATGTTTCTTACCCCTGTAGTAGGTATTTCATTTCTTGCAACTAGTTTACCTAAAGGATGGAACTAAGATTTATAGCAAATACATTGAGGCAGCTGTTTGAAAAAGAAAATGATAATTTTGGAAAAGCGACAACCACAAATAGGATTATTTGTCTGGAAAAGCAGCAAACATCATGAATACAGAAAATGTTGCATTTAGTTACTATAATGGCAAAGTGTAAGTTCAATAATGATATGTTTACACTGAATCTTAATAGCCTCTGATTGTTATCTGACATTTTACCTTGAAGATGTTTACAATATTAAACACTGAGTTTTCTTGTATGAAGAGAAACTCTGATGCTGTATACTTTTAAAAAATTTGAATGGAAAAGCAGAACTAAACACAGCCAAGAGCAAAGCTTATTAATATAAAGCATGGAATTAATGTTCAAAACAAGATTAGATGATAATGCAGCACAAAATCCAATGAGATAAGCTGTAATTGAAAAAGGTACAATATTATATTTAGGTCCACAAATTAAATAAACAGCATCATATATCAAAGCAAGGTTAAGTTTAATGAATCACTTAAATGTATATTTTTAAAGCATAAAATAGTTGAAAACACAAGAGGATGTTTTTGTTTACTCTATAATTATACAGGATAGAAACAGAAGGGATAATACTCAAAAAGTACTGTCATTAAGATAATAAAGGAAAACATAAATTTTACCACTTTAAGGTTATGTTGTTGTTGTTATTGTTAGGTACCATAGAGTTGAGTCTGATTTGTTTGTTTTTGTGGCACTGGGGGTTGAACCCACGGGCCTTGAGCTTGAATGCTTTGCAAGTGCTGTACCACTGAGCTCCACCCTCAGCCCTTTTTTTTTTTTTAACTTTTTGAGACAGGGTCTTGCTACATTATGCAAACTGCCTCTGGTCTTGACCTTGTGATCCTCCTGCCTCTGCCTCCAGAGTCACTGGGATTACAGGCATCCTCCATAGCACCCGCCTAAAATATTTTAGAAAATATTACTTTTAAACAAATAATAACACTAAAATACAAAAGGTTAAAATATTACTTGTAGGTAATTTACCAAAGAAAATTACAAATGGACAATAAGCATACAAATATGCGCTTCCAGTCATTTTAAAGTAAAGGAATGAGAAATCCATCTTAAAATATGGATTAAACTATTATATTACTCCAGGTTAAAATATTCCAAAATATTTTTCTCAAGTATTGAGAACCTTTCATGTTCCCATGTTGTTGATGGGAAGCTGAAAATTGGTGATGTCTTTTTGGATGGACATTTGACTTTCCATTTCAATTCCATTTCTAGAGATTTATCTGAGAAGATATTAAGCAACTAGCCAATGATAAATTAACAAAGATTGGAACAGTGATTTTTAACAGGAAAAAAATAAGTAAATAAAAACAACCAGAATGTTAACAGCAAATTGTTAAATTATAAATTTTCCATTCACTAGAGTACTATACATCTATACTAAATGTTTAGAAAATAATGCATTAGTATGAAATGCATCAAGGATACATTAAATATGAAAAGTGAATGGTGCAATAATATGTATAGGGTAAACAAAGCAGTGTTTTTCAAAGTGTTAATGGAATGTTAGTTCCACAAAGGGTATATAATCTTTAAAATCACATTGTTTGGGAAATAATGCATATTTTGTCCATTTTTTTAGAGATTTAGAAGAAATACATTACAAGCTTTGATAAATCTAGTCATGAAGTTTTGTTTAGCCAAATTGCTTGATAAATCGACTTTTTTAAAACATAATTCCTTTGAACATCTCCAGTCTAGCATTCAATGTTTCACATTAGAAAATATGTTTACACATGAAAATAGAAATCCATCAAAAATGGTACATGACTATGTCCATCTTGGAGCATGAAAAATTTAGAAGTTTTAAAGTTTGGCTTTTTACATCTCACATATTATATCATACTTGACCTTTTAAAAATTTTGGATAATTATTTAGTAAAATAAAGTCTTAATGGAGACTAAGAAAATGAAATTGATCAGAGACTTCTGGTTTATATAGCACTTTTCATATAGCCATGTAGACTTCCCACCTAATTATCAAATACTTTTAAAAAATTTGCATAGCTTATGATTGAACCCCGGGCCTTCTACATGCTACATAAGTATTCTACCACTGATCTCTATCACAAACTCTTGAATAAACTTAAAAATTACCAATTCAATCCAGGCACAGTGGTGCACTTCTGTTATCCCAGCAATTCAGGAGGATCACAAGTTCCTCCTTATCTTGTGCAACTAGCAAGATCCTGACTCAAAATAAAAATAAATAAATAAATGAAAAATGGAGTGGGGGATGCAGTTCAGTGGAGAGACATTTGTAAAAATAAGTGCAAGACCCTGGGTTCAATTCCCATGTGCAAAAAGAAGAAGAAGGAGAAGAAGAA
>VMDO01020840.1:0-36681 GCA_007922755.1 Pedetes capensis
CCAGACAGCTTCATAATGGAATTAGTACTAATCTTTAAATGGACAAATATTAAACTCTACCAGAGCAGAAAAAGGCAGGAGCTTTACAGTTCATTTTATAAAGCAAGTATATTAACATTTCTAAAACTGAGAAAATTTATACCAAAAAATAAAAGAGATGAATCTCATTTATGAATGGTGATGGAAAAACTTTAAACAAAAATTAGCAAGAGAAGATGGCAGACAGATAGCACACGCCTTCTGTCCCGGAGTAGAGGGAAGCCTTGATTAAGGGTTTGGAGCTCACATTGACTAGATAGAAACGGTGATAGTTTAGATTGGGAGACAGTGGAGGAAACTGGATGAGCATTGAAAGCGTGGATCAGGCTCCAGAGGACCTACATAGAGGACAGCAGCTGGGTCGCCATTTTGCTATTTTGCCATCCCGCAGATGACAGATAGACTCCGGGAGACTTAGAGGGGACTTCATGCACACATCCACATGGGCCCAGACCCAACATGGAGTACAACCTTGGCATCACACCGTCACCCTTCCCACGAGACACAGACTACAAGCTCTGGGTGAGTCAGTTTGAGGTGGCACATGGAATCCCTATTCCTAGTGGTGCATGCTGCGTATTCATAGTTGCTGGGCTGGTGTAGGACCCTCATGCAAGAAAATAGGGATCAGATCCATGAGAGTTGATATGTGAGGGTGCAGGGAGTGATAGCATAGGGATGTGGGAAACAGGCATCAGTGGCACACGACCAGAGCCACCGCTCAGCTCCCTCCCTCCTGTTGTGGTGGGACAGTTGTGCAGACGCGATTTTTAAAGACATATGGGCACACATACACCCAGATCCCAGACACACCAGAGGTGATTCTATATCATCCCACTGCATTGTGGAGTAGGCTGGGGTCTGTGAAGGTGACTGAGTCCTACATGGGCAGAATGTGCCAATTCTGCAAACAGTACACAGTGGCACAATTAGTCCCAGGGCAGTTTCAAGCATAATTGCCATGTACAGACAGACCTGTTGCAGACTGCCCCCAGGGGTGGTTGGATATCTTCCTGCCCACTACAGTGGGGGAAATTATGAGACCACAGGGGATCTGGACCTCCCAAGTGGACTCCCAAGTGGACGAAAAGCCCTGCAATAAAGATCCACATAGCAGCCATATTCCTTCCATGCTGTAGGCTTTGGGGCAGAGATCTCCAATTTGGGGAATTGGCACCCAAAATATGTGGGACAGGGAGAATTCCAGGGAGGCCCCCACAGGTTCCACTGCATCTCTAACAATACAACAGACACAGAATATTTCACGGGACAGACTCTATGGGCACTCAGTGTCCCACTTAAACCTGGGGCATTGTGGGGCTACCCACCATATCCACTCAATACAGGGAACCTGCACAGAAACCCTGCCCCCTAATGGAGTCTGCTTCCTTGGATTGTGTGAAAACACTGCCACCCTGTGTTTTGAAGTGTTCACTTCATCCTTACTCTCTCCACTGCTCAGATTCCACTTGTGAGAACATACAAGTGTTTTTATGTGTGGGGGGAGCATGTATGCACATGGGTTTTTTTTTATTTTTCTTCTTTCTTTTTATCTTTCTTCTTTTATTCTCTTTCCTTTTCTATTCTCCTCTTTTTCTTATGCTATATATGTGTTTTTGTTTTAGTTAATGATTTATCCTTAAATTTTAGCCTTAATTTTAATTTTGACTGTAATTTCTATTAGTCTCTGTTCTCTACCTCCTCTTTCCCCCCTCTGTCAACAGATCCTCTCCCTTCTCACCCCCCAGAAGAGAAACAGAATTGATTGCCTCCCTAGCCCCCAGTCCCTTTGGAGTAGGGCTGGTGAACTAGAGTAAAAGCCCCACAGACTAAACAACAAAGGAACTACACAGCTTACAAGCTCAAATAAGCACCAGAGATTCAGCACCAAACAATCTCATAGGAATAACAGAGGCAAAAGTTCTGCACACTCAGGAGAGACAAATTCTATTTCCTGGACCATATTATGGGCAAACAAAGTAACCTTACAAGAAACACAAAGGGGCAGGATGGATCTGAAGGCCCCACAGACCAAAGCCCTCAACAAATTCCTCCAATGAATCTCAACTCTTAGAGATCTCTGAATTGGAATTCAGAGTTATGGTTATAAATATGCTAAGAGAAATCAAAACGAATACCATCAACACCCTTGAAATCCTTGAAAAGAAGGTATCTCACCTGGAGTCTATTCTATCCTCCCAGCTAGAAATGATAAGGAAAAATCAAGCAATGATCATTGAAATACAAACTAAAATAAATGAATAGAATTTGGCAAAAGAATCCTTTTCATCGAGATGGGATGAATCTGAGCTGAGGATTTCTGATTCTGAGGATGCCATACATGAACTTAAATACATACAGTCAGAAATGGAATCAGCGATAAATGTATTTTAAAAAGATTTCCAGGATAACTCAGAAAGAATGAAAAAATGAAACTTAAGAATTCAGGGTGTACCTGAAGGAGAGGAATGACCCACCAGAGGCCTTCAAAATATAGTATATGATATCCTCAAGGAAAACTTCCCAGAGATAATACAGGATATGTATATATACACAACTGAAACATTTAGGACACCATAAAAAACTGATCAAAATAGGTCATTCCCAAGATATATTATTGCTCGAGTGCCATCCCGCAGATGGCAGATAGACTCCTGGAGACTTAGAGGGGCCTTCAGGCACACATCCACAGGGATGGTGGAAGGTCATAGGAAGGTCATCCTGTGAGCAGCAAGGCAGAAACCCCTTTTTATTCATAAAGCAAAACCTATTAAAATTACTGCAGACTTCTCCATATCAACATTGAAAGCTAGAAAGGAGTGGTCACAGGTGATTCCCATCCTAAAAAAATAAATAAATAAAAATAAAAATAAAAATCTCCAACCAAGACTAATATGTTGCTGTTGTTAGGTGCCATTGAGTCGAGTCCGACTCATAGCAACCCTCATAGGATTTTCAATGGTTGTTTTGGGATTGCCTTGGGAGTGGGTTGCAGTGTCCTTCTCCCATTTTGTGGTGCTAGGAATTGAACTAGGGACCTCAGAGACTGCAGTGCAGTGTTCTACCAACTGAGCTAAATCCCAACCCTAAGGTTAATATATCCAGCAAAATTATCTTTGAAAATAGAAGAGGAGTTTAAGACATTTAACGATATAAATGCATTTAAATGATTTGCAACCACCAAACCAGCCCTGCACTGAATTGTAAATCAATTACCACATCCAGGAAAGATAAGACAACCCTATAGAGGAAATCAAAGACTTGGTTAGCTGAGATGGGTACAACCCAAGAAAGGAACAAAGCAAACATGATTCATAAACCAGTAACAGGTAATGATTGGATACATAACAATAAATACTACTCAATAATCACTATTAACATAAATGGTCTTACCTCACCAGTTAAGACACAGAGACTAGCTAATTGGATGAAAAAACATAAACCTTCAATATCTGGTATTCAAGAAATTCATCTAACTCACAAAGACCACAATAAACTGAGAATTAAGGGCTGGAAAACAGTATATAAACAGGCAGGAAACAAACAAAAAAAGCAGGGATTGCAATTCTAATATCAGATAGATTAAATTTCAACCCAAAACTAATTAGAAGAGACAAAGAAGGACACTACATTTTAAGAAAAGTAACAATCAATCAGAAACCAATAATGCTCCAAAATATTTACACCCCAAACACTGGGGCACCTAGCTTTATAAGACAAACTTTATGGAATATAAAGAACTTTATTGGACCAGAAACAATAATAATGGGAGACTTCAAAGCCCACTTTTGTCAAAAGACAGGTTATCAAAACAAAAAATCAACAGAGAAACGTCAAACCTAATCTCTACCCTAAACCAGTTGGATCTTATATACATATACAGAATATTTCATCCACACGATGAGGAATACACATTCTTCTCAGCTTGACATGGAATGTTTTCTAAGATAGATCATATGCTAGTCCATAAGAAATCCCTCAACAAATACAAAAAAGTAGAAATTATCCCCTGTTTCTTATCAGACAATAATGGGATAAAATTGGAGCTCAAGAGCAAGAATAATTGTAGAAACTTTACAAACTTATGGAGACTGAATAATACACTGCTGAATGACCAATGGGTTGTTGATGAAATCAAAATGGAATATTAAAAATTCCTGCAATCAAATGATGATGAAAACGCATCCTACCAAAACATATGGGATACAGCAAAGGCAGTTTTAAGAGAGAAGTTTATAGCCTTAAGTGCCTTCATCAATAAAGTAAAGGAGAGCCAAATAAATGACCTAATGATGCATTTTAAGACACTAGAAATCCAACAAAAAATCAATCCTAAAAGGAACACCCAAAAAGAAATTACAAAAATAAAGGGAGAAATATCTCAATTAGAATGCAAAGAGATAATTCAAAAAATTAATAACACTAAGAGGTGGTTCTTTGAAAAGATTAATAAAATAGACACTCCTCTGGCCAATCTCATCAAAAAGAAAAAGGAAAAAACTAACATAGTATGAATAATGAAAGAAAATGGATCCATAACCACCAACTACAATGAAATACAGAAAATCATCAGGGATTACTATGAGAGATTATATTCTCAAAAATATGAAAACACAGAAGAAATGGACAATTTATTAACATGTATGGCCTACCAAAGCTAACCCCAGAAGACATAACTGATCTAGACAAGCCCATTACATATACAGAAATAGAAAAGATAATAAAAAATCTCTCAACAAAGAAGAGCCCAGGTCCTGATGGATTCACAGCAGAATTTTACCAAACTTTTACAGAAGATATAATACCTGTCTTCCTCAAATTATTATAAAAAATGGAAAAGGAGGGAACACTACCAAATACATTCTACGAAGCTACTGTCACCCTGATACTTAAACCAGGAAAAGATTCATCTAAGATATAGAATGACAGACCCATCTCCCTTATGAATCTAGATGTAAAAATATTTAATAAAATTCTGGCAAACAGAATCCAACAGCATATGAAAAATATTATTCACCATGACCAAATGGGATTTATACCACACATGCAAGGCTGGTTCAACATACAGAAATCAATTAATGTGATCCAACATATCAAGAAATTGGTAAACGAAAAACACATGATCATCTCAATTGATGCAGAAAAGGCCTTCAACAAAGTGCAACACATATTCATGATAAAAACACTGGAGAAGATAGTTATAACAGGCAAATACCTTAATATCACAAAAGCCATTTATGACAAACCTACAGCCAACATTATATTAAATGTAGAAAAACTGAAACCATTTCCTCTTAGATCCAGAACAAGGCAAGGATGTCCTCTCTCTCCTATTCTATTTAATATATAATTGAAGTCCTCCCCAGGGCAATCAGACAAGAGAAAGAAATCAAAGGGATGCAGATTGGCAATGAAGAGGTCAAATGATCCTTATTTGCAGATGATATGATTTTATATCTGCAAGACCCTGAAACCTCAACCAGAAAACTTCTAGAACTAATTAACTCCTTCAGCAAAGTGGCAGGTTATAAAATCAACACACAAAAATCAATAGCTTTTCTTTACACCAACTGCAAACAGGAAGAGAAGGAAACTTCAGAAAACATACCTTTCATGATAGCCCACCAGAAAATTAAATACCTTGGAATCAATCTAACCAAAGACCCTTCAGAACTCTACAAGGAAATTTTCAAAATATTAAATAAATAGCAGAGGACACTGAAAAATGGAAAGACCTTCCCTGCTCCTGGATAGGGAAAATTAATATGGTAAAAATGGCTCTCCTACCAAAAGCAATTTATAGATTTAATGCAATCCCCATTAAAATTCCATTGACTGACTTTACAGAAATAGAAAAAATGATCCAAAAATTCATATAGAACAACAGAAGACCACATATAGCCAAAACACTCTTAAGCTGCAAAACTAATGCAGGTGGAGTCACAATCCCTGACTTCAAGCTATACTATAGGGCAGTGGTAGCAAAAACAGCTTGGTACTGGCACAAAAATAGGCCTGAAAACATCTGGAACAGAATAGAAGACCCAGAAGTACCTCAACACACCTATAGCTACTTGATTTTTGACAAAGGAGCAAAGCAAGTAAACTGGAAAAAAAGACAGCCTTTTCAATAAATGGTGCTGGGAAACATGGTCATCCGCATACAGAAAAATGAAAACTAACCCACATCTCTCAATATACATGAGAGTTAACTCAAAGTGGATAAAAGATCTCAACATAAAACCAGAAACTTTAAAACTTATAAAAGGCAAAATAGGCAATACACTTCATCATATAGGCATAGGAAAGTATTTCCTTAATACGACTCCAATTACTCAAGAAATTGCAACAAGAATAGATAAATGGGATTACATGAAATTAAAAAGCTTCTGTACAGCAAAAGAAACAATTAACAGAGTCAAGGAAACCCCACGGAATGGGAAAAAATCTTCTCATCCTATACATCAGACTAATGTGTGATTACTTGAATTTATAAAGAACTCAAGAAAAACTCCCAAGAAAACAAATAACCCAATACACAAATGGGCAAAGGAACTGAATAGACAGTTCTCAAATGAAGAGGTCCGTAAAACCATGAAACACATGAAAAAATGCTCAATATCCCTAGCCATTAGGGAAATGCAAATTAAAACAACTCTGATATCTCACCTTACAACAGTAAGAATGGCCAAGATCAATAAAGCAAATAACAACAAATGCTGGCGAGGTTGTGGAGAAAAGGAACACTCTTACATTGTTGGTGGAGCTATAAATTGGTCCAATCACTGTGGAAATCAATATGGAGGTATCTTAAAAACCTAAAAATAGATCTACCGTATTATCCAGCTATAACACTATTGGGGATTTACCCAAAGGGAGATGTGTCATCATACCACAGACACACCTGCATCTCCATGTTCAATGTAGCACTTTTCACAATAGCAAGGATATGGAATCAACCAAAGTGCCCTTCAACAGAATGGATAAAAACCCTATTGTACATATACACAATGGAATACTACTCAGCAATAAAAAAAAAATGAAATAATGTCATTCGCAGCAAAATGGATGGAATTGGAGAAAGTTATTTTAAGTGAACGAACACAAGCTCAGAAAAACACCACATGTTCTCACTCATATGTAGGAGCTGAATCAAAATTATAAGAAGGAAAAAATCCTATACAAATGTGGGATCATAATAAAAGGAAAAAAGGTAAGAATGGTATTATTATAGATGGTCTAGAAAATACATGTAATAGTTCTTGCAAGGTAAAAAGAAAGTTCACAGAAAAAGTTTCTATCTTAAACAGAACTGGAACCCAAGGATACATAGAAAAATATTACCATAAAAGACAAATAAGTGGAAGAGAAGTCTTTGATGGGGGGGGGGACAGGGGCAGGAAGCACACAAGAGGGTAAAGGGGAACCTATATGAATAATGTACAACAAAATGCATATATGGAAATGTCACAATGAAAAGCATGTCAGAGTGAATCACATTTAGGTGTACATTAAAAATTTCCAATAAAAAGTTAGCAAGAGAATTCAATAATATATTCTTTAAAATAATACCAATAGATTTATTCAATAAATTTAAGAATGACTCAGTACCAAGAAAGACATAGTATAATTTGCTGTATTTATAGAGCCAAGGGGGAAAAAAGACCAATAGATCACCTGCAGACAGGAAAAAAGACATCAGGCAAACTTCAACACATATGTATGTTAAACTATTCAATAAAATAGGAAATAATAGATATTCCTTAAGTTTGGAAATATGTGTGTCTAAACAGTAGTTTTAAATACTAATTTAAAACTAGTTTCTGAAGTTATATAACAAAGGCACAACTTTTAAAAAAAAGCATGAACTCCCAATATTGACTTTTGATTTTCTTAATTTAATTAATTAATGTTTTTTTAATGTTAGGGGGGTTGAACCCAGGGCCTCACTCATACTTTGCAAGTGCCTACCACTGAATTACACCCCCAGCCCCTTTTGAAATTTTTTTCCAAGACAGGGTCTTGCTAAGTTACTCAGGCTGCCTGTGATCTTGAACGTGTACTCCTCCTCCTGCCTCTGCCTGCCTCCAGAGCTGCTGGAATTATAGGTGTGTACCACTGTGCCCAGTGTAATTTTCTTTTAAATTTTGCCATGAACATGAAATATATTATAAATTACACATGAATATAACCTCCCTAATGGATGTGAAGTGACATTTTATTGTGGTTTTGCATCTTTGTTCCCTTTGAAATCTACTGACAAACCAGCTAATTCTCCCCTGAACTCATTTCTTTCTCTTAATATTACCAATGAAATGTAACCAATAGCAACTATGCCAATTATAAATTCATTGTTTAATATAGTTATGGTCTGCTATAGCTTATAAGCCTGCAGTGGTACCGCTGTCACATCTGATCCGGTCAGATCTCAGAAGCTAAACAGGGTTGGACCTGATTAGTATTTGGATGAGAGACTGCCTGGAAATACCAAGTGCTGTGGGTTTGGAAGAAGGACCAGGCAACACACTCCCCAAAATCAATCAGCCATTGAAAACCCTATGAATAGCAGAGAAGCATGACAATAGTGTTTCATCTGTTGTACATAGAGTTGCTATGAGCCAGACACTGACTTGATGGAACCTAACAACAACAACATAGGTTATATAATTGGCATTTTATGTTATATTTTGCTCCATTTCTCTTTTTTTGTTATCTATCAGGTTTGATATTTTTCATAGGCCACTTTTAAATGTGTCCCCTCTGAAACTCAGGTATTAGCAATATGATAGTACTAAGAGAGTCTTAGTGAGGTATCCTCCCTTATGAACAGGATTAAAGTACTGTATTAGCCCATTTTCTGCTACTATAAGAAAATACCTGAGGCCAGATACTTTACAAAAATAAGAGGTTTGTTTAGCTCATGTAGTGGAGATGCAGGAGCATGGTACCAGCATCTGCTGGCTCTAGGGAGGGCCTTCTGGCTATATCACAATATGGTGAATTGCATATAGTAGAAGCACCTGTGAGAGGGAGGGATCACATGATCAGAGAAGAAAGCACACAAGTTGAGGAATCAGACTTACTCTCTTATATAACTAACTCATTCCAAGAGATTTAGCATTAATCCCTTCCAAGGGCAGTATCCCCAGTGACCCAATCACATTCCAGTAGGTCCCACCTCTTAAATGTTCTCCCCACTTCTTAATACCATCACATTGGGGACCAAGCTTGTAACATGTGAACCCTTGAGAGAAAATCCTCATCGAAGCCATAGCAGAGATTTTAGTTAACAGTCACTGAGCCTGCCTTTCCCCTTTCTGCTATGTGAGAACACCTGATGGTCCTCTCTGAATGACACAGCATGAACAAACTGCCATCTTGGGGGCAAAGAACAGCTCTTACCAGACAACCTAACCTGTTATCACTTTGATCTAGGATGCTCCAACCTCTAAGCCTGTGAGAAAAAAAATTCGGTTCTTTTTAAATTACCCAGACTTGGTTATTTTTGTTACAACAGCAAAAAACATTTAGATAGAAATTACACTGAGAAGATTGGGGTGCTATAGGACAAATACCTAATAATGTGGAAGAGACTTTGCAATTGGGCAGTAGGCAGGGGCTGCAACAGTTTGGAGTGAATGCTACATGACAAGAATGTGGGCCATAGAGAAAGCCTCATTCTTGTTAAGATTACTTAAGTGATCATGACAGCGAGGATTATTCTGATGCCATCACAGACAAAAATGAGGAACAAGGTATTAGAAACTGGAGAAAAGGTCATCCTTGTTAAGCAGTGGTAAAAACTTGACTGAATTATGTTCACATTCTAGAACCTTGTGGAAAGCGAACTTAGGAGCAATGAACTAGGATATTGGATGGAAGAAATCTCCAAGAAGCAATGTTTTCAGTGAGTTATGTGTCTTCTCTTAACTGTTTTTCATAAAATTCTTTAAATATAGAACTTATTAAAAGAGAAGTAAAACAAAGACTGGTAATTCTCAGCCTGATCATGTAAAAAATAAAGAAAGAATACTTTGGAGCAAAAATCTAGGATGGGGCCAAGTAACCATTCAGTAAGGAGATTTGCATGGGTAGGAGGTGTTATGCATTAAGACAATGAGAGATATGACCCCAGAGACATTTCAGAGACTTTCACGGTTGCCATGCTCATCACAGGTCCAGAGTATCAGGGCCTTCAGCACATAGTTTCATGGGAGGGGTCCAGGATGTGTGTGAGACCTTAGAGCTTACTATTTGGGGCCACCTCAAGTCTCTGCTCCCTGCCTTCTGGTGTGGTACTCTTTGGTCTTCTCAGCTGTCCTTCAAGTGGGCCCAGGTGGGGCTTGGACCACTGCTCTGATAGGTGTAAGCTGTAAACCTTGGCAGCAGCTATGTGCTGCTGACCGTGCAAGCATCCATGGTGCATGAGCTGTGTAAGCATGGCTACCTGCACCTAGATTCCAGAGGATGTCTTGGAGACCCTTGGACCCCAGGCAGAGAGCTATGGTAGAGGTGGAGATGAGGGATGGTTAACCTTGATTGCCAACTAGAGTTGATTGACAGATGCCTAGGGGATTAGTAAAGCACACTTTCAGTTTTGTCTGTGGGGAGATTTCCAGAGAATTAGCATATGGGAAAGCAACTGAAGGAAAAGCCAGCCCTGAATGTGGGCAGCACCACCCAATAGGCTGGAGACCTGGACGGGATAAAAGTGGAAAAGAGGAAATCCAGCTGGGGCACACAAGCTTCATCCTTCCTGAGCAAATGTGTCTATTGCTACTGCCGCTACCGATGTATGTTAGACTCCAGCTTCTTCAGTCTTTCAATGTGGACTCACACCAATGACTCTCCAGAGAGTTTCCAGGCCTTCAGCCATGGACTGGGGCTGCATCATTGGTCCTCCTTGTGCTGAGATGTCCAACTTCTTGGACTAAGGAGTTACCATGTTCTCTGCCTTCCCAGCATGCAGATAGCCATTGTTTGACTACCCAGATTAAGCAACACAACAAATCCAGGTGTGTGTGTGTGTGTGTGTGTGTGTGTGTGTATGTGTACATATATATACAAATAATCTGTTAGTCCTGTTCCTCTAGAGAACTCTGACTAATATAGGGTGCCAAAGAGAAGCCCCACTAGGGCAATGTCTGGTGGAGTCATGAGAGTGGAGCTGCTTCTCCTTGCCCAAGACTCCAAACTGTGGACCCAGCAGGGTGCATTGCCAGCCTGGGAAAGCCAAGGCATCTCACTGTATCCTGTGAGACCTGTAGCATGGTCTGTACCCAGAAAAACCATGGGGTGAGCTTTCCTGGGGTCTGGGGGACCCAATGTCTCCCTTAATGTGTCTTGGAAGAAATAAATTCAGTTAAAGATTATTCTCAAATGTTAACATTTAATATTGTTTTCCCTGATCAGTTTTTTACTTATACAGATGAGTTACCCCTTTCTTCACTCTTCTTTCTCTCATTTGGAATAAGGATGTCTATTCTGTACATGTACCACTATTATATTTTGGAAGTATGTACTGTGTTTAGTTTCATATACACACAGTTAGAAAGCAATTTGCCTCAGGATGAAACACAGTTTTCAGTCATATTCACATCTAATTTAGATGACATCTAGATGAGACATGACCTTAGATATTTAGTTTATATTAGAATAATCTATGATGTTGTGGGTAAGGCTATGGGGATGGAATGAATGTATTTTGTGTGTGAGAAGAATATAGACTTGGGTGGCCATGGGTAGGCTGATATGGTATGAATATTTCTCCTTCAAACTACAGATGCTGCCATTGTCATGGTATTAACAGGTAATTGGGGGAGAGTCTGGGTAAGATGGCAGACACTTAATAGCTGTGCTTTAACTAGGGAAGAAAACAAGAAAACAGGCAAATTCATGAAGTTCTCTACTCAAAAAAAAAAAAAAAGAATTGGCAAACAGCTTTAATTATAAAAAAGAAAATAACAGCATGAGGACAACTGGCCAAATAGTAGAGATTAAAATGTTCAAGAAGAGGAGGAAATGGTGGAGAGACTCCCAAAATCCTCAACCTAGGGAAAACAACAGTAAAAGGTTTCAGTGGATACTTGGCCCTTGGAGAGAGTGTGTAGCTGGTGAGAGGCACTGCAGGAAACAAAAGCTGAGGTCTGCAGGACTCTTGGCAGGAGGCCAGGCTGGCTGGGCCCCCTGCAGGGTCTCATACTCCAGGACTGCAGGTATTTTTTTTTTCTTTTTACTGGGGAGAGACTCTTGCCCTCCTGGCCTCTGGTGCCACTGGAACCACAAGTTATAGGGAGAAAGACTGAGTGGTGGTGAGTTTGGAGGACAGAGGGGAACATCAGGTGCCATGGAAACCCCAAGTCTAAGAAAGCCTTTTCAGGCTGAAGTGCATTTAGAGCCCAGGAGCATCTGTGATGTAGAGAAAGGGCACCACAGGACTGACGAGCCTAAGAGAGAAGTTCCAGCAGTGGAGAGTTTATAGCCCAGGAGTGTTGGTGACCCAGAAAAATGGTGTCCATAAGACTGGTGAACCTAAGAGAGATGGTTCAGGTAGTGGTATATTTAGGACCCAGGAGTACCTGCAACACAGTGAAGTGTTGCCATGGGACCAGGGAACCCAAAAGACCCTGTTTAGGGATGGTGCAGTTAGGGCCTGGGAGCACCTGTAATGCAAAGAAGGTATGCTGAAAGTTCAGGGAACCTAAGAGAGATGGTTCAGGGAGTGGGACATTTAGGCCCGGGGATTGCCAATGATGCAGAAAAATGGTGCCATTGGACCAGGGAGCCTAAGAGACATGGTTTAGGCTGTGTTACATTAGGGGATAAGCATGCAGGAGACAGAGAGAAATGGATGGGGCAGTGCTGACTGCAGAGGCTAAGTGAGAGCTAGGCCCCAGCCCTTGAGGCTTAGCCTTACAGGGAGGAGGGGAGAGAAGTGCCAGTGACCCTTCATATCTAGCCTCATGGGAGCAGGTGGGGAGAACCTCCTTACACATGGAGGAGGTGAAACTTAGCA
Organism: Pedetes capensis; assembly: GCA_007922755.1. Taxonomy (NCBI): domain Eukaryota; kingdom Metazoa; phylum Chordata; class Mammalia; order Rodentia; family Pedetidae; genus Pedetes; species Pedetes capensis. Next base: position 13,055 of record VMDO01020840.1, read on the forward strand.
CACAGACCAAGCAATGGGCAAGCCTCAAGAAAAACACATGAAACATAAAAGGTCAATCTGGATGGGAAGATTAAATAGACCAAAGCCACTCAATGGATAATTTCAAAGAAATTGGGTTCTTACAGATGCCAGGTAAAGAATTTAGAATGCTGCTTATAAATATGTCAAAAGACCTCAAAGACACCACCATGAGAGCAATTGATTCATTGGACTAAAAGTTATTTAACTTGGAAGAAAACTTCATCAAAAAATTGAGATCTTGATGAAGAATCAAACAGAAATCCTGGAGATACAAAGCAAAGTTAATCAACTCAATATTATAATAGAATCTTGAGCATCCAGACTAGACAAAGCCAAAAACCAGGGTATCTGATACTGAAGAAAAAGTTGAGGATCTTATCTACTCAGATGCCATGAAATAAAGAAGGATGAAGTAGTATAATGAAGATTTTCAAAAGGTCTTTGATAAAATGAAAAAACACAAACTACAAATTCAGGCAGTTCACAAAGGAGCTGAAAAACAACATGAGAGGATTAGGTAATCTTTTCAAAGAAATAGTAGATAAGAACTTCTCAAATTTAAGGGAAGAACTGGATATCTACATGACTGAAACATTCAGAACCCCAAATAGAGTAGATCAGAACAGTTCCTCTCCATGACACATTATAATTGGAATGTTAAATCCAGAGAGTAAAGAAACTATTCTATAAGCTACAAGAAAGAAATACTAACTCACAAAGCCAAACCCATCAGAATAACAGCTGATTTTTAACAACAATCTTAAAGTCAAGGAAAACTTGGTCAGACATCATTCAAGTCCTGAAAAAGAATAACTGCTGACCAAGATTACATTACCTAGTTTAGTTTCCTTTTAAAATAAATGCTGAGTTCAAGATACTCCATGACATTGACTTATTTAAATAATTCACCATCACCAGCCAGCCTTGCAGAGGATCCTCAATGAAACACTGTATATGGGAGAGGTAAGACAACCACAAATACAAGGACAAAAGAATGAATAATAAGCATGAGAGGAACTTAGGAAAACAATAGGCTAAATATGAATCAAAAAATAGAAACAAACACCAATTTGATGCAGAATAATAAACTCCTTTCAATAATTACTCTCAATATAAATGGTCTTAATTCACCATTCAAGAGGCATACATTGCCCAATTGGATTAAGAAAAAACATTGATCTGCAACATTCAAGAGAGTCACCTCATCTATAAAGACCATAAAAGACTGAAAATTAAAGGCTGGAAAACAATATACCAAGAATGTGAGAACAAAAAAAAAGCAGAGAAGTGATACTAATTTCTGACAATTTAGATTTCAATCCCAAACTAATCAGAAGAGACAAAGAACATCATATATTAGTAAAAGGAACAATCAACAAGGAACCTGTAAGGATACTTAATATTTGCTCACCAAATGCAGGTGCACCTCACTTCATAAACCAAATTTTATTGGAGATAAAAGAACATACAGATCCAGATATAATAATTATGGGAGATTTCAATATCCCATTTTTGCCAAGAGACAGGTAATCCAAGCAAAACTCAACAGAGAAATGAAGGATATAGGCAGCATCATAGACCAACTGGTTCTTACAAATATCTATAGAATATTCCATTAACCAGATGCAGGGTACACATTTTTCTCACCACCACATGGAAGTTTTTCTAGATAGACCATACTTTACTCCACATAAACGGCCTCAACAAATATTTAAAAAATAGAAATTATCCCCTGTACCTTCTCAGATCACAATGGAATAAAATTAGACTCGAAAAGCAAGAAAAATTTCAGAAAAGTTACAAATACATGCAGACTGAATATTACTGCTGAACGATCAATGGGTCATTGAAGAAATCAGAGAGGAAATTTTAAAATTTCTGTAATCAAACAAAGATTAAAAACACATTTTACCAAAATCTATAGGATATGGTTAAGGCATTCATAAGAAGGAAGTTCATAGCAATGTGAGCCTTCATCAACAAGCAAGGGAAAATCCAGTTAAATAATTTATGATACATCTTAAGGCACTAGAAGGCCAACAATAAACCAACACCAGAAGTAGTACTCAGACAGAAATTATTAAGATCAAGGCTGACATTGGCCAATTAGAAGCTAAAAAGATAATTCAAAGAGTCAATGATGGTAAGAGCTGATTCTTTGAAAAGGTTAACAAAACAGACACCCTCCCATAACCAACCTCACTAAGAAAGGCCCAAATAAAACAAAAATTAGAGGTAAGAATGGGGTCATAACCACTGATACCAACAAAATTCAGAAGATCATCAGGAATACTTTGAGAAATTGTACTCCCCAAAAAATGAAGATACAGAGGAAATGGATAAGTTCCTTAACACACGTGAATTACCAAAATTAAGTCCAGAGGACATAAGCAATTCAAACAAACCCATTAAATTCACCAAAAGACACAGGGAAAAAAAAAAAAAAAAAAGGATCTCCCAACAAAAAAACACCCAGGTCCCAATGGGTTCACAGCAGAATTTTATTGAACTTTCAAAGAGGAATTAGTACCTATTCTCTTCAAATTATTTAATAAAATAGAAAATGAAAGGATACTTCCAAACTCATTCTATGAAGCCAGTATCACCTTGATACCAAAACCAGGCCAGGACACTTCAAAGAAATAGAACTATAGATTAATTTCCCTGATGAGCATTGATGCAAACATTCTCAATAAAATTCTGGCAATCCAAATTCAGGAATACATGAAAATGATCATACACCACATACAAGAGAGCTTCATTTCACAGATGCAAGGCTACTTCAAGATTCAAAACTCAATCAATGTAATTCAACATATCAAGAGATTTGCAGACAGAAATCACATGGTTATCTCAATTAACGATGATAAAGCCTTTGACAAAGTCCAACATCCCTTCAGGATAAAAGTCCTGGAGAAAATGGGCATAATAGGGAAATACCTCAACTTCATAAAGACCATCTATGACAAACCTACAGTCAATATCATATTAAATGGGAAAAAATTGAAGCCATTCCCTCTAAGATGAGGAATAAGACAAGGATGTTCCCTCTCTCCTCTCTTATTCAATATTGTGATTGAAGTCCTAGCCAGAGCAATCAGACAAGAGAAAGAATTCAAACAGATACAGACAGGCGAAAAAGAGGCAAAGTTGTCCTTATTCATGGATGACATGACCCTTCACCTAAAAGATCCCAAAAATTCCTCTAGAAAACTCTTAGCAACTCTTAGCATCTTTAGCAAAGTAGCAGGATACAAAATTAACACTTAAAAATGAGTAGCTTTCATTCACACCAATAGTGAACAGAAAGAGAAGGAAATTAAGGCATCAATCCCATTTGCTACAGCCCACCAAAAAATTAAATATTTAGGAATCAATCTAACAAAAAACCCTGAAGATCTCTACAATGAAAAGTTTAAAACACTAAAGAAAGAAATTGCAGAGGATACTAGAAGATGAAAAGACCTACCCGGCTCATGGATTGGGAGAATCAATATTGTACAAATGGCTGACCTACCAAAAACAACTTACAGATTTAAGGCAATCTCCATTAAAATTCCAAACCCAAACTTGGAAGAAATAGAAAAAAATCCTAAAATTCATATAGAAGCACAAAGGATTGTGTATAGCCAAACAATACTAAGCCACAAAAAAAGTGCAAGCAGGACCACAATCCCTGACTTCAAACCATAATACAGGGCCATAGCAGCAAAAACAGCTTGGTACTGGCATAAAAATAGGCTTGAAGACAAACGGAACAAAATCAAAGACCCAGAGATACACCCACACAACTACAGCCACCTGATTTGACAAAGGGGCTAAGGGCATTCCGTGTCAAAAAGATAGCCAATTCAACAAATAGTGCTTGGAAATTTGGATATCTTTTTGCAGAAAATTGAAAATTGGCCAAAATTCTCAATTTGCACGAGAGTCACTTCAAACTGGCAAGAGATCTCAACGTAAAACCAGAAACCTTAAAACTATTAGAAGAAAAGGTAGGAAACGTTCAAACTCCAACCCACAGGCATAAGAGGGTATTTCCCTAATAAGACTCCAATTGTCCTGGAAATAGCACCAAGAACTGACAAATGGGATTACACAAAATTAAAATGCTTCTGTATATCAAAGGAAACAATCAACAGAGTTAATGAAGAGCCCACAGAGTGGGAAGGAATCTGTGTACCCTACACATCTGACAGAGGGCTAATTTCTAGAATATACAAAGAACTTAAGAAAGCAAATTCCAAGATAATAAATTGTTGGGGTTTTAGCTCTGTTGTTAGATGCCGTCGAGTTGGTATCTGACCCATAGTGACCCTCATAGGGTTTTCAATGGCTGACTGTTTCGGGATTGCCTTGGGAGTGGATTGCCAGGTCCTTCTCCCATTTTTGCAGTGCTGGGAATTGAACTCAGGACCTCAGAGACTGCAGCGCAGTGCTCTACCAACTGAGCTAAATCCCAGCCCATTTTAGCTCTAGCCCAGCTAAAATTAGGGCCAAACCCTCAACATAACAATGTGGTCGGTGGTGTAAAGAAGGACCTCGGGAGACCTTTTGGTGTTAAAACAAGGGTAGGTAAGGTTTATTGGGGTGCTCCCCTGATGGAGAGCAAGGAGCAAGTGGTCCCTATAGAGCAGAGCTCTATCCCTTTAAGTGCTGGCTCTAGGCCTGCAGCATGGAATGCTGCAGGCTAAGTGCTGGTACAGCCACAGCCGCTAAGTGCTGGTACAGCCACAGGCTAAGTGCTGGTACAGCCACAGCCGCTGGTGTTCTGTGGAGGTCTGATGGTCTTGACTCTCTCGGCTCGCCTTCTTTTTTTAAACTTTATTTTATTTTATTTTATTATTATTAGAAATTTTTAATGTACATCATAATGTGATTCATTTTGACATGCTTTTCATTGTGTCAATTTTCATATATTCAACTTGATAAACATTATTCATATAGGTTACCCCTTACGCTCCCTTATGCTTCCACCCCTCCCCCCTTCCCATCTAAGTTTCCCATCCAAGTCTTCTCTATCTTTTACTATGTAGTATTTGTCTATATGTCTTTACCTCCCTCCTTCCCAAGGATGGGAGGAATTGGGAGGGTCTTCGTGGCTTGCTAGATGCCTTTGGCTCTTCAGGGCCCCTGGGCTTGATCTCGCTGGCTTGCTAGAAGGTCTTGCTGGAGTAGGGAGTGCTGGTCCAGGTGATGAGGATCAGGTGACGGTCAGAGAGATGAGGATCAAAGGATCTACAGGGTGAAGATGGGGTCCAGGAACCCTGCTTATATAGGGTCCTGGAGGGGTCACATGGTGGGGTTCAGCCAATTAGGGCCCACACCTAACAGGTACAGCGGGTAAACTGACATACCTGCCAGGTGGGGACAGTTATTACCTGAAAGTGGTGAGGGGAGCCAATCAAAATTAGGGTGGTTAGGGCAGGTCAGGCTGGCCAGGGGCCATCTTTGCTCACTCAATGGGAGGGGCTGGTTTGAGTGAGTGAGATGAGCCCTGGGGTCAACTAGGGGGTCAGCCCCTCAGGCTGTTATGAGGGACCCTAGTTGAAAGATATAATTTTAAAAATCCCCAACAATAAATAACCCAGTACATAAGTGGGCAAAGGAAATGAACAGTTCTCAAACAAAGTTCAAAGAGCCAAGAAACACATGAAAAATGCTGAATATCCCTAGCCATTAGGGAAATGCAAATCAAAACAACACTGAGATGTCATCTCACTCCAGTAAGTATGGTCAAGATATAATAATAAAATAATAATAATAATAATAATAATAATAATAATAATAATAGTAATAAATGCTGGTGAGGATGCAGAGAAAATGGAACACTTTTACACTGCTGCTAAAAAGATAAATTAGTTCAACCACTTTAGAAATCAATATGGAGATACTTTAGAAAACTAAGAATAGAGCTGCCATATGATTCACCTACACCACTCCTGGGAGTACACCCAAAAGAAGATAAATCATCATACCACAGACACATCTTTACATATTTAATGTAAGGCTTTTCACAATCACAAGGATATGAAACTAACCAAGATATCCACCAACAGAGGAATGGATAAAAAAAATTGTAGCATATATACACAATGGAATATTACACAGCAATTAAAAAGAATGAAATAATGTCCTTTGCAGCAAAGTGGATAGAACTGGAGAATAACCTCTTAAGCGAATGAACTCAGGCCCAAAAAGACAAACACCATATGTTCACAGTCATATTTAGGAGCTAAATCTAACTTAAAGGAAGAATATAGATAGATAGATAGATAGATAGATAGATAGATAGATAGATAGATAATATATATATATATATATATCTACATATATATTCTATATATATAGGTATATAGATATATATAGTCTATATATATATATATTCTATATATATTGTTGTTGTTGTTAGGTGCCGTCGAGTCGGTATCCGACTCATAGCGACCCTCTGTACAACAGGGGAAACACTATTGTCAGTGCCTCTCTGCTGTGCATAGGGTTTTCAATGGCAGATTGATTATTTTTGGGAGGGGGTTGCCAAGTCCTTCTCCCAAGCCTACAGCTTCTGGTGTTCCCAGGCAGTCTCCCATCCAGGTACTAACCAGGCCCGACCCGGCTTAGCTTCTGAGATCTGACGGGATCGGATGCCACAGGGCTACGGCTGCAGGCCATTCTATATATATAGGTATATAGATATATATATATATATTCTATATATATAGGTATATAGATATATGTTGTTGTTGTTAATTGCTGTCGAGTCAGTATCCAACTCATAGCGACCCTCTTAGGGTTTTCAATGGCTGACTGTTTCGGGATTGCCTTTGGAGTGGATTGCCAGGTCCTTCTCCCATTTTTGTGGTGCTGGGAATTGAACTTGGGACCTCAGAGACTGCAGCTCAGCACTCTACCAACTGAGCTAAATCCCAGCCCATATAGATATATAGATATTCTATATATATAGATATTCTATATAGATATTCTATATATAGAGATATTTTATATAGATAGATATCTTTATAGATCTATTCTATATATCTATCTATTCTATCTATATATATAGATAGAATATATCTATTATATATACATATATATACACATATCAGAATAAAAAGGAGGGAAGAGTCTAACAGAGGAGCAGAGGTTGCAGAAAGGGGTAAAAGTCTATCAGAGGAGCAGAGATTGAGGAAAGGGGCAAGGGGAGGGGAAGTAATGTGAAGGGATAAAGAGGGAGAGGATAATCTCAAAAGTGATGATGCAACATTACAAATGCATGGGGAAAAAGGGACTATAATCCATAAATGCATATGATAGTTTTATAATATATTAATCAAAAGGTTCTGTGAAATATGTAAGGTGAGGAAAGTGCAACCAAAAGCAATGTAATAGTTAAATAACGGTAATAGCAAAAGCTTTATTACTCTGTACTCCACCAGCATTTTTAAGTAAAGGGAATACAATAAAAAAAGGTAATTGGGCCATGAAAGCCCCTTTGTTGTAAATAGGATTAAAGATCTTATAAACAAGGATTCAGGCAGCATTTGACAGGCTTTCCCCTCCACCTCCTAACCAGTGAGAATAGTGTTACTTCCCTCCAAAGGATACAGGGTCAAGGCACCATCTTGGAAGCAAACAGGAGATCTACCAGACAAACAAACCCATTGGTACATTGATCTTGGAATTCCTAGCCTACAATATGATGAGAAATACATTTCTATTTTTTATAAATCACCTAGTTTCAAGTATTTTTTATTATAGCAGCAAGAAACAGAATGAAACACTCTCCTTTCTAGTTCAGTTTTTCTGGTTTTCTTTGGGAAACCAAATCAAAGAGATTGTGCAAAGATGGCCTAAAAGAAGAACCAATACAGTCTAAATTCAGGACTGATTTGTCTTATCTCCTTTTCTGTGTCTTTGCAAAGTACCCTGATTTTACATTTGTTGCTATTGTTAAGTTCACTCTCCAATATTGAGTTTTTTCAAGTTCTGGGACATTTCCCCATGTTATTATGGATCAGACTTCTAACTTCATTTGAAAACCTGATTTTTTTTTTTCAGTACTAGGGGTTGAACTCAGGGCCTCACACTTACGTGTTTTGCAAGTGCTGGACCACTGAGCTGCATCCCTAGCCATTTTTTTTACTTTTTGAGACACGGTTTCTCTAAATTATGAAGACTGCCTCTGGTCTTGAACTTGCGATCCTTCTGTCTCCGCCTCCCGAGTCTCTGGGATTATAGTGTGAGCCACCACACCCAGCTCAAGAACCTGATTTTTAAAACTGTATTAATTCCCCTCACCCCCTAAAAAAATGAAAACACACATTTCCTCTAAAGTTTCATGGAGTTCCTTAAGCCCTTCAACTATTAGGATTTTATGGTTTTGTATATATGGACTCTACATAATATCAGGAAAAAGATGTGGCAATCCTCTCCCGAAGCAATCTTGAAACAATTAGCCATTGAAAAACCTATAAAGGTCACTTTGAATTGGGCTTGATTCAACAGCACCTAACAACGACAACAACATCAATGACAACAACAACATATATAATATACATGGCCTCTTAAGACATATGTGGACATTTAGGTTATGGAATATGCAGATTAACATCACAGCTATGGTGATTTGCACTACCTGGAAGAAAGCAAATGGAGCCTTCTGAACTTTCTGAATCTAATGCTCTTTTTTTCCCATACAGATAGGGAAAAACCTCCCTGGCTTTAGAAAATTGACCATCTTTGGAGACATTCTCTACATCCATTTCCCTTCAATCCAGGAACTGTAGCATTATGAAATCTTGCATTTGTGTTCTGCTTCATTTTTGTTACTAGTAGATAGTACAAGGTTTATTATTCCTATAAAGAGGAGTCAGGCAAGTTATTCAAGTCATACAATAAGGGGGTGGTATATCCACTCAAAAGTCTCCTTATTCTGTCTGGCATTCTGTCAGTTACATCTCACAGATGCCTGCATTTATCCATACAATTCTTCAATCATCCAACAAATATGATCAAATGCTTATTCTATGTGTACCTTCTTGGCATTATTTGATTCAATTACAGCCAATACCCCATTTACACTGATTCAACTTAATGATTTTTTTGTTTGCCTCTAGATGAGGTTTCCAGGACAAAAGCCCATCAAAAGTCAAGAAGCATCTGGACTTAACAAGTCCACAGGTAATTAATGATGCAAAATTTAGTTTTCTGACTTTATAATAAGTTTGTCAGTTATTAAATGCATTTTCAACTTATTTTTTACTTCAATGGATTTATCAGGATATAACCCCATCATAAGTGGAAGAACATCCATACTTTACATTCCATGCATTTTGGGGGTGGTAAATCTGTCAATTGCATAAGGCTTTGTCCTGTTGTAGTTATAAAAGTGAACAAAACAGAACAAAATCCGTTCATTAAAATATTTGTTATTGTGTGCTAAACACTGGACCAATTACAGGGAACACTGCCCTGAAGCAGACAATTTACAGTCTGGGAAGAAAGGCTTTTAAACAATTGTGTATGCTATGCCATTTAGGAGAATTTTGTTTTATAAAAAGATGTTTTTAGGCAAGCCAACATAATCCTAGGCCTCAGCAAAGGCTTCTAAGTGGGAAGACCATCACCTGGCAGATGAATAGGAATTACCAAGGAGACAGGAGATGAAGGTAAACAGAAAGAGATTAAACACTGTCTCTAACCTGACAACTTTTAACTCATACAGTATAAGACAACAGATATTTAAATAATTACTGAACTTATTTGGTATAAGTAGGAGAAAAGCATCCTGAAGAAAGAGTTTAATTCCAACTGGGAGAATCAAAATAAATTGTCATTTGAATTCTGCCAAGAAGAATAAATAGGATTTATGACACAGAAAAGTGGAATGAATGAGCATTTCAATCAAAATGAACAGGTGTTACAATGCCATGGAGGCAGGGAAGTATGGTGCATATTTTGGAAGGAACTAGTATAGCCAAAAGGCAAAGTGAGTGGAACCCTACAGTGAAAAGAAAGAGAAAAAGGGTGTAAAGCAAAAATATAATTATAGTCGTGATGGCAGAAGGTAAATTATATTACATGCAGCTCAACACTTAACTGATGATTGGTTTCAGATCATCACAACCAATATCATGCTATGAAATCTGAATTTTACTATAATGGCAATAATGCATCAGTGTTTTGTTGGGTAGGAAAAAAGTGATCTCATGTTCCTTTAGATAAACAAATCTCTTGGCAGTAGAGGGTTACTAGTCAAGAGAAGATATTGGAATCGAGTGCGGTGGCACATGCCTGTAATCCTAGAGACTCAGGAGGCAGAAACAGGAAGATCACAAGGTCAAGACCAGAGGCAGTCTGAATAATTTAGTGAGACCTTGTCTCAAAAAAAAGTAAAAAAAAAAAAAAAAATGGGCTGAGGGTGCAGCTCAGTGGTACAGCACTTGGAAAGCATGCAAGCATGAGGCCTTGGGTTCAACCCCCAGTACCTTAAAAAAAAATAGAGAAGATATTGGAATCAAGGAGTCCATGCAGAGCCTATTGCAATAATCATGGCAGGAGATATAAGGCTAGAACATGGCAGGGACAGAATAGAAAGGGAAAAAACAAAGGAATGAAAGCGGTAATTCAGAAAGAAAATGAGCATGACAACTCACTGGGTTGAGAGAAAAGAGTAATAGAAAAATACATAACCAAGCATGATTTGGGGAAAAACAAGTTCAATTCAGAGTATATGCAAAAGGCAATTCCCAGTGTCCAGGTAGAAATAAGTACTAAGACACAGGGGCTCTCAGGTCTTTCCATACCTGCCCTCTACCTGGTTGTAGTGATCAGGCAAATCAAAGCGTCTTTATTGGTGTGGTACTTTGTAATTTAAGAATTAATGATGACTTTCCATCTAAAGAATACTCCATTTAATAATCAACAGTGCTGATATAAAGACAAGATATTTATAGTAAATGAAACCACTTGTGTTTACATATAAAATAACAAGCCACACAATATTAAGTAGCAACAACAAAACATGAAGAACAAAAAAATCTACATTCCAAAAATATTTCTATTTATTTTTACATTGTGTACTTTATAAGTACTTTTACAGATAAACTTTTGTGGCCATTTTGCTGTCTTTGGTTGGATCCATCCACCTTAATGTCCTTAAATACTATGTACTCTTAAATCTAATCAATATCTTTTCAATGATTTTTGAGGGCTAAAAAATAAGATGCAGATTAGAATTGCAGCCATATTTGATTCTAATTATTAGATTAGATTCTACTCTAATTATTAGAATCCAATCCCTCCATGATTCTAATCTGCACCTGACTTTTTAGTCCTCTAAAACTATCAAAAGGGTGTGCATTAAATTTGAGAATGTACTGTAGCTATAATACATATCAAAACTAAAGTAAACCACAGAGAATGATCTCAATAGGTAGAAGATAATTCATTCTTGTTCTGAGTTTTTCCTACATGAATAGATTAGAACAAACTATGCTAAATTTCAGAAATACCGCTGAGAAATGGTGGTGTGAATCAGATCTTACCCCTTCCTATAAACTAATTCTATTATTTTGCTCTAAGCACATCTGCTCTGCTGCTTCTTTTTGAAGGTACACAGCTGGAGCAAACCAAAGGAAAAGCCTGACTTTTGGGGACAGGTGACACATGTAGACCTGATGCATGTATAAAGAGTGATCAAATAGACAAAAAGACATCCCACTTTCCACATCTGGGGGGGGTGGTTCTTATTTCAATGATGGTGGTAAAATGACAATGTGACAGTTTAAAAGGTGAGGAGTTCAGTTTGTGCTGGATTTAGCTGTACTGGGTGGCACTACCTGGATGTGCCCATGTCACTCAAGCAGAAGCAGATGCAAAACTGGAGCACAGCTGAGAAATTAGTCTGTGGGATGCCATCTTCATACATATGGTGGAAGCCATCCTTCCAGAAAGAAGGTAGAGACATAGCAGAGCACAAATTTCAATCCTGGGCCTTAACAGAAGAAACAGGTAACAAGAAGGAAAGATGAAAAACATCACCACAAATGTCCAGGTATGAAAAGGCATCTAGGAGAGAGGTAAGGTAAGGTGTTATCAATGGAAACTTCCAGATTTAGGACATTTTAGAGCAATAGATTTTGCAGAGGAGGTTGGAGCTTTTTGTAAAATAACACTTGAAGGACTTTATTATCATGTACTTTTGGATAGAAAATACTTTCATTTTCTTCAAATGTTCTCTCAGGAAGGCTTTGGCTAAGGTACAGGTGATTCTCTGACTTCTCTGTTGTACTTAAAGACTGGCTCATTCAGCTGGACATGGTCTCTCACATGTAACCCCAGTCACTCAGGAGACTGAGTCAAGATGATTGCAGGTTCAAGGCCAGAGTACCCTGGGTAACTTAGCGAGACCTTGTCTCAAAATAAATTTCAAAAAAAAAATTGACAAAAAGGTTAGTGGTGCAGCAAAGTGGTAGACCACTTGCCTAGTGCAAGGCCTTGAGATCAATACCCAGCATCACAAAAATAGACTCATTCATATAAGTAGACAATATATCCTTCACAAGAAAGATGCTAAAAACTTTGATGTTTGATTAAATTTAATGCATTTATTTAACATCTATAATTGTTCTTGGTCCTGAAGAGGACATAAGATGAATAAACCAAATTTCTTGCTTGCCAACAGCTGACAACCTATTTGCAGAGAGAGACACACATAAGCATAATGCAAAGGTGGGCATCTTGTTTTACTGAGTGTAAACAGAAGAGAGGTTCTCTGAATGTGTTACGGAAAATTAAATGTGATGGATGGGTTCGGGGTTACTCAAAATTTGTGGGAGGCTGGAGAAACAGGCAAGAGCACTGAGATGCCCAAGGTAAGGCAGGAGGTTAAAGGGCCACCACAGAGGAGTCACTGGAGAAGGGATCTGGTTAGGATGTGACTGAAGGAGCAATAACCACTGTCTGCCCACAGAGGGAGCACATGACTGACTGACTTTGGATGAGGTGCCCTTGGATGGAGTGGAATGACAGCCATAAAGTCAGTAACAGAATTCAGACAAGGATGAACAAGAAGAAATGGATGGTTTTTTTTTTCCTTTTACTAGTAAATGATGGGGTACAGAATAATACAGCATTGGCTTTTTCTATTATGCAACTGTTACATCACTTTTGGTTACACTTTTATCAACTTACAAGGTTTAAGGAGCCTTGTGACTAATATGTAGTAACACTCAAGTGCATATTTGGGTTATATTCTCCTATTTTTCCAATGTACTCAGAAGCTGCATTGTTTACATTGAGATTATCCTCTCCCCTTTTATTCCTCTACATTGATTCTCCTCGCCAACCTACCTTCAGTAATCTTTTCTTCCCTATGGTCCTTCTTTCTATTCTTTATATTGTCCTTCTCTTTGCTAAGTTTAAATGTGCATTTTTATATATCAATTTATGTAAAGAATTTTTCTCCCTTTAACTATGGTTCACCTCTCACATATGAGCGAGAATAAATGGTATTTCTCTTTTTGAGCTTATGTTTGTTCACTTAAGATGATGGTCTCCAGTTCCATCCATTTTGCTGCAAATGACATTATTTCATTTTTTATTGCTGAATAGTATTCCATTGTGTATTTGTACTATATTTTTATCCATTCTTCTGTTGATGGGCACCTTGGTTGGTTTCCTATCCTTGCTATTGTGAAGAGTGCTGCATTGAATATGGAGATGCAGATGTCTCTGTGGTATGATGACTCATCCCCCTTTGGGTATATTCCCAGTAGTGGTAAAGCTGGGTCATCTGGCTATTGTATTTTTAATTTTCTGAGGTATCTCTATATTGATTTCCAAAGTGGGTGAACCAATTTACAGTCCCACCAGCAGTGTAAGAGGGTTCCTTTTTCTCCACAACCTCACCAGCATTTGTTATTTTGTTGTTGTTATTGATCTTGGACATTCTTACTGGGGTTAGATGGACTCTCAGAGTTGTTTTGATTTGCATTTCCTTAATGACTAAGGATATTGAGTATTTTTTTCATGTGTTTCATGGCCTTACAAATTTCTTCATTTGAGAGCTATCTGTTTGGTTCCTTTGCCCAGTTATGTATTAGATTATTTGTTGTTTTGGGAATTGCTTTCTTGAGCTCTTTGAATATTTTAGAAATTAGTCCTCTAGAAGATGTGTAGGATGTGAAGATTTTCTCCCATTCAGTGGGCTCTTTCTTAACTCTGCTGATTGTTTCCTTTGATATACAGAAGATTTTTAATTTCACATGATCCCATTTGTCTATTCTTGCTGCAATTTTCTGAGCAATTGGTGTCTTATGAAGGAAATGCTTTCCTGTGCCTGTATGTTGGAGTGTGTTGCCTGCCTTTAAAGAAATGGATATTAACCCACAAAATAACAAAGCCACAGGTGACTAGTGTCATGTAGCGTGTACAAGATGCTATGAGAAGGCAGAAGGTAGGCAAAATAATCCCAGAGGATAAATTATAAACACAGACAGCATGGATTTTTCTCAACATAAATTAGAGACACAAAAGATAATATATGAGAATTGTTTTGTTTTACTTTAAAGTCAAAATGTTTGCTGTGACCTATCCTTACATACAATTCCAAATACTAATAAGAGGAAATATACAGATAATTATAAGATTGGTGAATTCCAGGTCAGAGTGGACATTAATAGTATAGGAAATGGGCCATGATGAGGACCAGGTTTATGCTTTTACGTGAAATAACTAAATAGAAGAAGGACTTGTTTTCAAACACAGAGATCTTAGGCAATGAGAGATAGTGATCTCTGTATAAAACAGGTGAAGCCAGGAGAGGTGTTTATACTTGTAATCCCAGTAACTCGGGAGGTGGAGGCAGGAGGATCGCAAGTTTGAGCCCAGAGGCAGCCTGCATAATTTAGCAAAACCTTGACTCAAAATAAAAAATAAAAATGATTAAGGAGTGCAGCCCATTGATAGAGAACTTGCAAAGTATGTGTGAGGCCCTGGGTTCAACCCCCATGTACCACACATGCACACATACACACAAGAAAGAAAGAAAGAGAGAGAGAAGAAGAAGAAGAAGAAGAAGAAGAAGAAGAAGAAGAAGAAGAAGAGGAGGAGGAGGAGGAGGAGGAAGAGGAGGAGGAGGAGGAGGAGAAGGAGAGAAGGAAAGAAAGAAAAAAGGGGGGAAAAAAGAAAAACAAGGGAACCTTCTGATTGCTCCAGGTTACTATCTACAGAGTTTTCAGGCTGGGGCTCAAAGAAAAGGAAGAGAGGCAGAACTCAACAGACCTCTAGGGTGGAAGAGACAATCTGGGAGTCAGAAGCAAACAAGGCAGAGCTCACAGGTTAAAGTATTAGAGGTCAGAGAATGGCATAAAGAAGAAGCTCCAGAGATGTGAAGGGGCTCTACTAAAATATGCAGCTGAGGGTGATCAGCACATACATGTGAGGAAACCCTCAGGGACTGAGGAAATATATCCCAAAAGGATTAAAGGAAACAGTACTTAGAGTGCATAAGTAGAAAGAGGGCCTTGTTCCCTCCAGCCAGACTAGAAAATCTCATAATTCATGAGCCTTTGGGTAAAGTTCTCACACAAGTCTTCTCAGTAAGCAGTCCTTGAATAAATGCTGTTCCTGTACCCACTAAGCCTGCAGCCATAGCCCTGTGGCATCCGATCCCGTCAGATCTCGGAAGCTAAGCAGGGTCAGGCCTGGTTAGTACCTGGATGGGAGCCCGCCTGGGAATACCAGAAGCTGTAGGCTTGGGAGAAGGACCTGGCAACCCCCTCCCAAAAATCAATCTGCCATTGAAAACCCTATGCACAGCAGAGAGGCACTGACAATAGTGTTTCCCCTGTTGTACAAAGCACAAAAACTGAAGGGATAAATCTGTTTCTAAGTAACTTAATTAGAATACCAAGTGGCTTTATACTCAGAAATATGAAGGAAGAAGGTTGTTTGGGATGAGGCACAAGTAAATCCAGAGACAAATCACACTCTAAGGCCCATGAGCGGCTCCGAGTATTGCACTTCAACTCACTCCCATGGCCTACTGTGGGTTCCCCTTAGGGTTCCACTAATGGAGGCAGATAAGGCTGCTCTTGGTCCATATGACCCAGACTGAAAATGAGCATTTGGTACCGGTACTACTTCATTTTTTTTTCCAGTACTGGAGTGTTGAATCCTGGTTATTGCTCATGCTAGACAAGTGCTCTACCACTGAAGTGAACTACTAGCCCTTATTTTATTTATTTCTTTTCAATACTCAGGGGTCAGACCCAGGGTCTTACTCATACTAGATAGGAACTCTACCACTGAGCCCCACTCCCAGTTGCATTGTTATTTTTTATTCTGAGACAGGGTCTCAATAAATTGAGTAGGCCAGCTCTGGCCTCAAACCCGCAATCTTCCTGCCTCAGCCTCCTGACACTGGCATGACAGTTATGTGCCATGGCACCTGGCTTATGTATGCAACCAGTTGAAAATAGACTCCTGAAAAACAGCAATGAATAGAAAAGCTTATGATTTTGGCAGTATCGCTGATCATCCATATTGCATAAAAAGAAAGTTGGTATAAGATAAAAATAAATATGGATTCATGTACAGACAGTCAAGAATAGATTTGCTGGTTAGTCAGAGACCTGGAAGACAGCATGTGTCCCACAGAAGTAGAACTCAATGATCATTGATACAGAGTGATCTGATGAGCGGATGTTAGCCAATTGTCACCCCAGTATTCACACAATGAGTAGAAGAATGGAGTATCTTCCCTGACTCCCTGGTGCGTGCCTATAATCCCAGTAATTTAGGATGCTGAGGTAGGAGGATCACAAGTTTGAGGCCAGAGGCAAACTGTGCAACTTAGTAAGACTCTATCTGAAAATAAAAAGTAAAATGGGGCTAGGGATGCAGCTAAATGGTAGAGCATTTGTTCAGCATGTTCAAGGTCCACACTTCAACCCCCTAGTATAGGAAGGAAAGAAGGAAGGAAGGAAGGAAGGAAGGAAGGAAGGAAGGAAGGAAGGACAGAGGGAAGAAAAAATAAAGAAAGAGAGAGAGAGAGAGAGAGAGAGAGAGAGAGAAGAAAAAATGGAAGGTCTGATGGTGGAGTAAAGCATTGTGTATGAGACTAGCATGAATACTCCCTCCCCAAATTTCATCTAACCACTGATATTGCTGTCAAATATCCAATCAACCAGCCACAGAGATTTTCAAGTGATGGTAACAGATCAGTAGGGAGTCAAATATGACACCATTCCTCAATGGAACCAAAATAGCCATTTTATATTAAGTAATTACTTTCGACTCTGTACTCTGGAATGGGATGCTATTCATTTTGACCAAAATGGACTTACATTTCAAGAATGAGATTGCCTTACTTATTATGCCAGAAATATAGCATTTCATCCACCAACATGAGATGCCACCTAACATTATTACAAGCCAAGAAACCCACTATACAGAGAAGGAGGCAAGGAAGTGGGTAGAGCCTGAATCTGTCACATGCAGCACCATCCAGAAATGACTGGCTTGATACAGAGACAGGAACACTGTAAAGTGAAGTAACAATGACTCTGTGCATGGGTAGAGCAATATCCTCCACAATGCAGCACATATCCTAAACCTATAACCATTATATTTGAATCTAGAAAGCATAAACTAAAAATCGAAGTGGCATCACTTGGAGAATTTTTGCTTTCCTTTCCTGCAACTCCAGGCTCTGTCAGTTTAGTAATCTAGTTCTCGACAGAAGAATGCTTTTGCTAGGGAAGAAAATAAGAATTACAATAAACTTTAAGCCAAAACTGTTTCCTGGCGACATTAGGCTTCTTGTGACAAGAGGCAAGCAAGGGAGGAAAGGAGTAGCCATAGTGTTAGAAGCAATAGACCATGATTGGTCAGAGAAGGTAAAGGTCTCCAACAACAGTATACACATTTAGTGTATAGGGGATTTCTGGACTGTCTCTTGTTATTAATTTGCCTAATTCTATTGGTAAATAGCCATCTGTCTAATAACCAGGGATTCAGATGCTTGGGGCTACAGCCTGGATTGTCTCATCAAGTTAAGTAATCTAGACCAAAAGGGATTGTAGCCAAGGTTGTAGGGAATGAGCAACAGAAGGGAAGGAGGCAATGACTATCAATTGCAATCTTAAGACCAGTTGCAGAGGTAGAAATGTGATGCATCTCCCTGACCTTTCTCAGGCAGGTTTCCCCCCAAAAAGAGATCTGTTGGAATTCTGAAAGAACTGTTTCCAAAACCTGTAGTGCAAAACAAATGGACCTGAGGAACTCAATGGCTCTAAAGGATGCCTAGGCACTCACATCTTTCCTCAACTGCTGTGAGCCTAAGCTATTTGTTAAAAGGGCTCACTTTAGTCTTCACAGTTGCCCTCAGAAGAAGAGAACTGTATCATTCAGGGTACCTCCCCTTCCCATTGACAGCCCATATCCAATCACTGTTTGCAGAACAGGAATCAAGGTCCATCTGTGAAGAACCATCCCAGTTCCAGAGCTCTCTGTAGGATCTGATGGGGCTTTGTCAAGGTTGTGTCACAATTTAGCTCTTCCCTCTGTGCACCTTCCTCCCTTTACTTTTATCACTAGTGTTGGTGCTGACAGCACTCTCCAAAAAACCTACATGACTTATAAGCTTGACTTATATTTTACTTCCCAAGAAGGCTGACTTAGGATAGTTTCCTATGTACACTCAAAAACGTGAAAAAAAATCGATATATTCTGAAAAAGTCCATTATGAGAATAAACTCACTATTTTTGCATGACAAGGGATGCAAATTTCCACCAATTATAAAAGTGTCCAAGGTTGCAGAATCAAGATGCAGCTGGCTCTCTCCATCAAGAGACCTGAATCTACACCAGCATATTTTGCCCCAGATGACAGTGGACATCCAGATGTCATGGCCTGAGATATCAAAATGCTCCTGAGTGTGATGATTTTTACATATATTTTAAGTCATACATGAAAAATATAAGAAAATTACTTTGCATATTCTTAAATCTTTGTATATATGATTTAAGAATATATATAGAGAGACAAACTTTAAAGAAAACAAAATTAAGAGAGAAATGAGTGGTTAACATAATCATTTCCTTCTAAATTACCCTTAATCCTTCCCCTGAAATCAAACTGCTTTCAGCATTTATATACTTTGGTTTTTCACCAAAATCCCTCTAGACAGCTTTCATCAGCTGCCAATATGTCTCCATCACAGACTCAAGTGGTCTGTTCACTGTGATTAGATTGCTGGAGCTAATTTAGAGTATGGCCTTTATATGTCTATAGCAACCTAATCAGCCAGGAAGATTCCCTGACACCCTGGCATCTCATCCATCTCTATGTCTCTGAAGCAGACTAACAAAGATTGTGGCCATCAAAGTATATCTTCAGGCTGAGCTGTAACTCTCCAAATTAATTCTTACTTAAAATTGTCATGTTTTAAATTACTGTGAAGACATTCATATTTCTGATAGAAATTTAAGGAAGCTCACAGATATTGACCAGGTCTCACTTCCCTTACTGGAGGGAAAATTCTTTGAAGGAACAGACTATTCTTTTCAACATTCCCTACAGAATCTTACAGGTAGCTTGGTGTGATCCATATTTTTGCAATAAGGTAATTGATAGAGAAAGTTCACTGGTGCTTTGAGTTTTCCTTCTTTCTGAAGCAATCTCATCAGAAAATAATGAAGGTACTCTTCTTCCACTAGTAAAGTTAGACCAGAATTTTGTGTCTAATGTTCTGGGATCTGCCTCACCACCAGTCCCAACTGCTGTTAAACAAGAAAAGACTTTCTTCAGAGCCAGAAAAGAGAATACCATGTAGTTTGACTACCTTACAGATAATGAGCAAAGAGGCATGAGTTTTCAGAAGAGGTACTCTGAGCTCTCTGAGGAGAGATGGAACATAGGACTATGAGGAAGGAATGGTTTAAACTCAAAATGCTTGGTTATATCCCTAAAGCTGGAAAGAAGATTGTTGATTTGTGTTTCTGGGGTTGATGGTGACCTGACTCTAATCAAATGAGTAGTAGAAACTTGAGTAGAAATGGTTGCAATTCAGGAGGTGCTGGAAAGCCTTGGAAAAGGAGCCTAATTTGGGGACTAGAGATGCCACCCTGGAGTGAACCTCATAAGCCTCGACAATGATCCTCTACTACTTCAAAAAACATGAACTCTAGATATTTATGCTGTAAAAGTTGGGAGAGCTCTCTGAGCTTGGTTGTGGACACCACTTGTTGAAAAGTAATTTTTGATCAAAGCATAATGAGAATTTTTAACCCAGAACTTTTATTGACATATTTGTTAATTGAAGAAAAAATCTCAACACTATACTTTCTCTGCTTTCATCTTCCCTATTTCACCCTTTGGGTGTATTTTCTCTCATTCTAATCTTGCTATAATCCTTGCAGGTAGTGTGATATGCTGCATAGAACAGAAACCTTAGAATTAGACATGCTTAGCTCCATTTCTGACCCTACCGTTTACAAACTGTGTGCCCTTGGGCATAGTATTAAAATATTTGAATTTAGTTTTCAGTAAAATGAAGACAATATTTCCTACCATATGAGGTTCTTTTGATGATTAAAAGGCATAACACACATAAAACTCAATGCCCATGGATGATACTCAATAATTGAGAGACCCTTTTACCCTGCTTCAACTGCTTTATTTTCCCGATGAAGCGACCCATGTGTAATCAGCCACCTAGGTTTAACTCTCTCCCTACAGCAAGGAGCAGGAAGACCTATTGAAGCTGGAAACTGAAGATTTCCTATTCACCATATATAGATGTGCTTTAACTAATTAAGACAGAACCTCAACTATATTTAAATACTTGTTGTAATACTTTAAATATTTGCTTTAGTACTTTTGCATTTTAAAACCAACATCTTTGAGATTTTAGTATTTGTGCTTGAGGATGTTTCTTAGACTGAGAATTTGATCCATATTGTGAGGACTTTAAGGCCCATTTCTTCAGATTCTGCAAGTTTGTTTTTAACAGTCCCAAATACCCAGGCTCTTACTAACCTACTGCGAGTGAGAAGTACTCATTTGGCTGGTTCTCTGTTAAGCATTCTCTGTTTGTGGTATAAGCAGACTTTTAAACTTCACAAGGAACACAGCATCTTGGAAAGAGAATTAAATCAGGCATCATAACACCTGCATTTTCACATTGGCTCTGCCACTCTATCAGCAGGACCTTGGGTAAATAGCTCTCTGCATTTCATTTTGCATGCATTCCTCTACTCAGCCAAGTACATAGAACCAAGTAAAAACTACTAGAAAAAGTTTATTGAATCAAATAATTAATTAATCAATTTGATAACCCATCTAATTGAATAGAATAGTGGATGAAGAAATACACTCACGAATCTATAGCCATCTTATTTTTTGACAGTTTCCGAATATATATGTTGTTAACAAATGTTAACAAGTGGTGCTGGGAAAACTGGATATTCACATGTAGAAGTCTGGAAATAGATCCCTACCTCTCACGTTGGACTAAAATCAACTCAAAATGAATCAAAGACATCAATGTGAGATCTGTAACTTTGAAACTACTGAAGGAAAACATAGGGGAAACACTTCAATATATAGATATGAGCAATGACTTTCCAAATACAACTCCAATAGCTCAGAAATAGTAACAAAACTTGGCAAATGGAATCACATCAAATTAAAAACCTCCTGTATAGAAAAAGAAATAATTAACAAAGTGAAGAAACAGCCTGCACACTGAAGAAAATTTTGCCAGCTATGTGTCTGACATGGAGGTTAATATCTAGACTATATAAAAATCTCAAAAATTACACACCAAAGGCACAAATAACTCAATCAATAAATGGACAAATACACTAACCAATTTTCAAAGGAAGAAATACAAATAATTAATGAATACGTGAAAAATTATTGAATATCTTTAGCCATCAGGAAAATGCAAATCAAAACTACATTAAGTTCCATCTCACCACAGTCAGAATGACTATCTTTAAGAATACATTAAAGGGGGATGGAGTCAAGATGGCCGACAGATAACACACGCCTTCTGTTCCAGAGTAATGGGAAACCTCGATTAGGGGTTTAAAACTCAAATTGAATAAATTGAAACAGTGATAATTTAGTTTGAGAGATAGATAATGAAACTAGGTGTACACTGAAATCAAGGATTAGGCTTCAGAGGAGCTACACAGTGGCCAGCAGTGCGACCGCCACCATTTCGCCATCACACACACAGCGGATAGAATCCCGGAGACTTGGAGGGGACTTCGTGCACATGCACCCACGGGACCCGGACACAACACGGAGTGCAACCTTGGCAGCACACTCTCACCCTGCCTGCAGGACACAGATTGCAGATTCTAGGTGAGTCAGTTTGAGGTGGCACAGGAATCACCACCCGTACCGGCCGCAGAGCAAACGGGAAGCCGGTGGAAGCGATCCGCGTCTAGAGCTGAGACTCAGCTCCCTCCCTCCTGTTGTGGCGGGTCAGGTCTACAGACGCAAACTCCACAGATATATGGGCACACATATACCCGGATCCCAGACACACCAGAGGTGAGCCCAAATCAACCCACTGTACTGTGGAGAAATCTGGGGCTTGTGGAGGCGACTGAGCCCCGCGGGGGACAGAGAGCTCCTTTTCGGCAGAGCCTAGCGGCACAATTAGCCACAAGCAGAGCAGTTCCGAGTGCGATCACAGCACACAACAAAATCTGTTTTAGATATCCTCTGGGTCAGCGGGAGAGCATCCCATCCACAAGAGGATATGGTCCTCCCAAGTAGGCGGAAAGCACTGTAATAAAAACTCCACGATAGCAGCCATATTCCCCCCATGCTGTAGGCTTTGGGGAGGAAATCTCTGATTTGGGGAATTGGAGCCCAATCAACGTGGGACAGGGAGAACTCCAGGGAAGACCCCACAGGTTCCACTGCCTCTCAAACAATACAATAGACACAGAATATTTCATGGAACAGTCTCTTTGGGAACTCAGGGCCCCAATTAAATCCAGGTTATTATGAAGCATTTTGCTATATGGACCCAATAAGACCGAATGTTATTGCGGATTGTGTGGAAATACTGCCACCCTGAGCTCTGTAGGGAGCACTGCACCCTGCAGTATCTACTCCACCTGCTCAAACTGGGTGTACTCAGTTCAGACTCCACCTCCAAGAAAATATGTTTCTTTTTTTAACTGGGGTTAACTCAGGGTCTTGAGCCTGCTTCCTTTGTGGAAGCTGGACTGACACTCTGTGCCCCCAGCCCATATATTTTTTGCTTTTTGAGACAGGGTCTTGTTGAGCTGCACAGATCTCAGGCTTGCGATCCTCCTGCTCCCATCCCCCAAGCCACTGAGATTCCAGGCGTCCATCACTGCACCTGACTACAAGAGTTTTCATATGTATGTGGGAGCATCTATGCGTGAGGTCTGGAATTTTATTTTATTTTATATTTTATTCTATTTTCTTTTTTTTTATTTTTTTTTATTTTTAAATTTTTATTTAATTTTTATTTTACTATTATTAATTTTTTTTTGTATGGGGGTTTGAACTCAGGGTTCTGTGCCTGCTTGTTTGGTAGGTGCTGGAC
>VMDO01020841.1:0-36656 GCA_007922755.1 Pedetes capensis
TATCATGCGATCTCCAGCTTCGTTTCTATCACCAAGACCATATTTTCCAACTACTGAGCCTTCTTGTTTGTTTCCAACCTTTGCATTCCAGTCACCAGTGATTATCAGTATGTCTTGATTGCATGTTTGATCTATTTCAGATTGCAGAAGCTGATAAAAGTCTTCCCTTTCTTCATTTGTGGCCTTGGTGGTGGGTGCACAAATTTGAATAATAGTCATATTAACTGGCCTTCCTTGTAGGCGTATAGATATTATTCTATCACTGACAACATTGTATTTCAGGACAGATCTTGAAATGTCTTTTTTGATGATGAATGCAACCCCATTTTTCTTTAGTTTATCATTCCCAGCATAGTAGACCATATGATTGTCTGACTCAAAATGGCCTATGCCAGCCCATTTTAGCTCACTGATGCCTAGAATGTCAATGTTTATGCTCTCCATTTCTCTTTGAACAATTTCTAATTTTCCTAGATTCATACTAAGTATATTCCATGTTCCAATTATTAATGGATGTTTACAGTTGTTTCTCCTCATTTTGAGTCATGCCACATCAGCAAGTTGAGCACCCTGGGGCTTTACTCCATTTCTGTCATCACGGTAGACTCTACTTGGAGGAGGCAACTCTTCCCCATAGTCTTTTGAGTGCCTTTCCAACCTGGAGGCCTCATTTTCTGGCACCATATCTGACAGTGTCTCTTTGCTATCCATAGGGTTTTCAATGGCTAGTTTTTTCGGGAGTGGCTCACCAGGTCCTATTCCCTAGTCTGTCTAAGTCTGGAAGCTCAGCTGAAAACCTGTCCACCATGGGTAACCTTGCTCATGCCCGAGGTTACAGTGGCAGAGCTCTCAGCCTCATCACAACACACAAGCCCCCACAGTGCGGCAAACTGACAGACGTGTGGGGGTGAGAACTTATACACCCCCTAAAATGAAAATACAGAAGAAATGTATAAATTCCTTAATGCCTATGACCTAAGAAAATTAAACCCAGAAGCCATAAACAAATTAAACAGACTCATAGCAAGCAATGAAATTGAGGTAGAAATGAAGAACCTTCCACCCTGGTTTTCCAAATACTTTTCTCCAGGCTCACTCTTCTGATCCTCGCCGCATCGAAACCTGTCAGCAGGCAGATCAGAATTCTCTATTGCCTTTTGTTGTTATTGTTGTTTTGTTTGTTGGTTACCCTACTGCTTCCCAACCTACCTCTTCTCTCTCCCACCCACCACCCTGTCCTCTTCTCCCTCCTGTCCCCTGGGTCCTGGACAGTGCTTGCCAAAGCAGATTCCCACTAGCTTTAGAGGACTGGTTCGGAAATCTTCAGTGGGTTGTTAAAACTATTATTAAACATAGAATTAACTTATAATGAGATACATTGTATTAGAAACAAGAGTGATTGTGGCTTTACCTGCTTTCTCTGGGGAGACCTAAAGAAACACCTATGCTACCCAGTCACAGAGAGAGTGCAGACAGGCCAGAGGAAGGCTCTTAGGGGTTAACCCTGCAGAGCCATGGTTTATTGAGGCTGTTTGCAGGAGCATGGGGACCACAGACACCCCTTATGAGAATCCCTCCAAGGAGGCCCCCCATCTGTTGGTTGCCACCCACATAGTAGTGAAGGTCAATTGGCCCTTTATCACTGCTGCCCCAACTACAGCTGGGTCGCTGAGCCTATCTTGTTGCCATGACCACAGGCCACTATCTCCCAGGTCATCACATCAGCTCTACTTTAAGACAGAAATGGTCACATCCAGCCCAGAAGAATCAGTCACCCCACAGTGACAAATACTCAAAACTCATCAATTCACATTGACTTTATCATAATTTACTACTTGTTGTGCTATGGAATGGGATTTAGCTCAGTTGGTAGAACACTGCTCTGCAGTCTCTGAGGTCTGAAAATCGATTCCCAGCAAAATTCATATGGAACCACAAAAGACCACATATAGCCAAAACATTCTTAAGCTGCAAAACTAATGCAGGTGGAATCACAATCCCTGACTTCAAGCTAGACTATAGGAAAGTGGTAGCAAAAACAGTTTGGTACTGGCACAAAAATAGGCCTGTAGACACTTGGAACAGAATAGAAGACCCAGAAATACCTCAACACACCTATAGCCACCTGATTTTCAACAAAGGAGCAAAGCAAGTAAACTAGAGAAGACACCCTTTTCAATAAATGATGCTGGGAAACATGGTCATCCACATGCAGAAAAATGAAAACTGACCCACATCTCTCAATATGCATGAGAGTTAACTCAAAATGGATAAAAATTTTCAACATAAAACCAGAAATTTTAAAACTTATAGAAGACAAGATAGGCAATACACTCCATCATATAGGTATAGGAAAGTATTTCCTTAATAGGACTTCAATTGCTCAAGAAATTGTAACAAGAATAGATAAATGGGATTACATGAAATTAAAAAGCTTCTGTACAGCAAAAGAAACAATTAACAGAGTCAAGGAAACCCCCACAGAATGGGAAAAAATCTTCACATTCTATATATCAGACAAAGGTCTACTTACTAGAATTTATAAAGAATTCAAGAAAAAAACTCCCCCAAAACAAATAACAGAATACACAAATGGGCAAAGGAACTGAATAGACAGTTCCCAAATGAAGAAGTCCATAAAGCCATGAAACACATGAAAAAATGCTCAATATCCCTAGCCATTAGGAAAATGCAAATTAAAATAACTCTGAGATTTCATCTTACACCAGTAAGAATGGCCAAGATCAATAAAACAAATAACAACAAATGCTGGCGAGGTTGCAGAGAAAAGGGAACACTCTTACATTGTTGGTCGAGCTGTAAATTGGTCCAACCACTATGGAAATCAATATGGAGGTATCTTAAAAAATTGAAAATAGATCTACCGTTTGACCCAGCTATAACACTATTGGGAATTTGCCCAAAGGGAGATGTGTCATCATACCACAGAGACACCTGCACCTCCATGTTCAATGTAGTACTTTTCACAATAGCAAGGATATGGAATCAACCAAAGTGCCCTTCAACAGAAGAATGGATGAAAAAACTATGGTACATATACACAATGGAATACTACTCAGCAATAAAAAAAAATGAAATAAGGCCATTCGCAGCAAAATGGTTGGAATTAGAGAAAATTATTTTAAGTGAATGAACACAAGCTCAGAAAGAGAAACACCACATGTTCTCACTCATATGTGGGAGCTGAATCAAAATTATAAGAAGGAAAAAATCCTATACAAAGATTGGATCATAATAAAAGAAAAAAAAGCTAAGAATGGCATGATTATAGATGGTCTAGAAAATGCATGTAATAGTTCTGACAAGGTAAAAAGAAAGTTCACTGCAGGAAAAGTTTCTATCTTAAACAGAACTGCAACCCAAGGATATATAGAAAAATATTACCATAAAAAGACAAGTAAATGGGTAGAGAAGTCTTTGATCGGGGGTGGGAGGAAGTGTACAAGAGGGTAAGGAGGAACCTATATGAATAATGTACAACAAATTGCATATATGGAAATCTCACAATGAAAAGCATGTCAGAATGAATCACATTAAGGAATACACTAAAAGTTTCCAAGAAAAAAAAGGGGGGGGGGGAGGGAGAAGGACGTAGCATTCCACTCCCAAGGCAATCCCGAAACTAGCAGCTATTGAAAACCCTATGAGGGTTGCTATGAGTCAGACATAACTTGACGGCACCTAACAACAACAACAACATGCTGTGGAAGTTATTTATATCTATTGAATCTGTCTTAAGCTGTACCAATCTGGCATCAGACTTTATCAGATCTCAGAAGTTAAGCAGGGTTAGCCTGGTTAGTCCTTGGATGGGAGACAGCTCAGGAATACTGGGTGCTGTAGGCTTGGGAGAAGGACCCAGAAGCCCACTCCCAAAAAACAATCAGCCAATGAAACCCTTATGAATAGCAGAGAAGCACTGACCATAGTGCCAAGCTTGGAACAGTGTCAGAGAGTGTTCCTTTCTGCTGTATACAGGGCTGCTATGAGTAAGATTGGACTCAATGGCACCTAACAACAACAGTTGAATCTGCTGTGAATCTCATCTCAAGTCCATGTGCACTGACATAATAGTAGCTTGAGACTGAACATATTGGACTTGTTTACATGATGGAAATTGGCAAACGCTATGACTAAGACTTGATTTCTTATACTGTTGCTTTTCTAGGCTTATGGAAATGATGAGGGAAAATTGGAGTCCAGATTAAACTTAAAAGTGTGTTACGTCTAGAGTCACATTGTGACTGCATTCAAAATATAAGAAAATACTCTTCCTATATTTGAAGAGCATTATTATATATCCTCAAATCTAGCCCACACTTTTTCAACTATTTTGAAGGGCTATAAAATCAGATGCAGATTAGAATCTCATGCAGATTGCATCTGTGGTCAAGAGCTGGGTAGAGAGCTAGGTCAAGAGCACTCGACCATGAATCCAATCTGCACATGACTCTAATCTGCATTTGATTTTATAGCCCTCTAAACCTGTTGAAAAAGTACAGATTAGATTTGAGAATATATGGTATCTGATTTTTTTCGTATTTTGTTAGTGTTTTATTTATACTGGTATCTGATTTACTAATGACGCAGTTCACATCATTGACCAATAAGTGGAGTTCTAATACATGTAGTGTTGAAGATGAAAGAGATTTCAGTTTAATTAATGTAATTCAGAGTTGGAAATCATTTACCAGCAGTTCACTTACCAGATTTTATGATAACAATCTTACTGAGAATAATAGAAGCTTGGGACGCATCTCTATTGGTCAAGCCATGATTGCATTGCTGACATAGGATGGCTAAGAGTTCAGCAAAACTCAGTGAAAGGCAAATCCCTTGGCTATATGAAATTTACAGTGAGACTATTGTACCTTTTAGTATTAATTGTAAAATGTGCATTACACATTCCACGTGTCAGTATATTATATGATTGTGTGTGTGTGTGTTTGTGTGTGTGTGTGTTTGTGTGTGTGTGTGTGTGTGTGTGTGTGTGCATGCTTTGGGAAGAAAAAGTGCAAATATAAAGAATTTAGTTGTCTATACAAAGTCAAACAAAGCTAATTAGAGGGGAAGATGGGCGGGGATTTAGCTCAGTTGGTAGAGCGCCATTCTGCAGTCTCTGAGGTCCTGGGTTCGATTCCCAGCACTGCAAAAATGGGAGAAAGACATGGCAATCCACTCCTGAGGCAATCTCAAAAGAATCTGCCATTGAAAACCCTATGAGGGTCGCTATGAGTCAGACACGACTTGACAGCACCTAACAACAACAAGAAGAGAGGAAAATAGCATTACCACTAAAAACAAAAAGCACATTTATAACATTTTAATCTTCTAGTAGCAGCTGCGGTAGCAATATTTGCGTAGGTTAATGTATCTGTCTGCTGAACCCATGTTTCCTCTTCTGTGACAATGGCCCTCGACCTGATGGAGTCCTAAGCAGGTCACCAAAGTTCTGAGTACCAGCATCAACAGAGAGAACCCCAGGGCTCCTTTCAGATCACAGATGACACACAGGTTGTCATCAGCACCCCAGTGCTACAGCCTGGAGAGGGGCCCTAGGAATGCATGGGGTCCAGGGATGCCTTATTCCTCTCTCTGCCTCCAGGCTGCCTCATATCTGCCCCACACCAGATGGAGTACACAGCCCAGATCCTGTCTTTAGTTTTCCAACATATTCTCCTGCCTGGGACTCTCATTAGGAAGAGAAGTGGAACACCACAGCTCTCGCTTCAAACCCATCCCAGCCTTTCTCTCTCTCCCTCCTTCCTCTTTCCTCCTCCTCCTCTCTGCAGTCACCCACACAACTCTGTGTGAAGCAGAGCAGGTCCACCCAAATCAGAATAAACATTCTGTGAAATGTTCCCTTCCGACCACACATGTGAAGCCCATGCCCAACGTGTATCAGATTCCGGGTGAGTCATTTCCCATTCTGTCCTACCCACATGAGGAAGCATGGACTGCAAACCATTAAGGCCCTCAAGGAGGCCCAAGTTATGGCTTTGTACAAGGGCCCCCATCTGACGTGCTAAAATCTCAGTGTGAACATAAGCAAT
The DNA here is from genome assembly GCA_007922755.1 of Pedetes capensis. Classification (NCBI taxonomy): domain Eukaryota; kingdom Metazoa; phylum Chordata; class Mammalia; order Rodentia; family Pedetidae; genus Pedetes; species Pedetes capensis. The sequence goes on from VMDO01020841.1 coordinate 6,075, forward strand.
TATTTTCTTTTTCATAAACTGTCATCTTAATAGTAAATTCTCCACACTACAAGACCGGATGATTTCATATAAGAAAGCATTTATCATAAATTTCCTTAAAAATCACATGTATGCTAAGAAACTAAAAGAAAAGTGAGGTGTTCAGGGCATCCTATATGTTATCATTTGTGTTTGAAAGAATTCTGTGCATGTATAAGGCACATCTCTGCAGGTGACATTTCTGGAATGATACACTGAAAACTTCCAGTCTTGCCTCTGGAAAGCTGGCTGAGAACTGAGAGAATCAGAGAATTTAACTGCTTACTATATACCCATATATTATTCCACGATTTTTCCCCACTATGACATGGGTAGGGGAAGAATAACTTGTTTCTTCCACTCACCCATAGTTGGAGTCATCTTTATTTGGAATGAACTCCTGTTTGAAAAATAGTTAACAAGAGAAAAAAGCCCAGAAGTTATTAACATGCATGTTCACGTACGGGAAGCACCAGGCAATGAGGAGTTGTCAGAGAGGGGCTTTGAATTCCACCTTATAGTATCTTCAACAAGGAGTGCTAAATTTTCAGAAAAGTGCCAAGACAGAGTAAAAGAGCTTGGAGTCTCTAGGGACCCCAGCTTGAGGGATGGCAAATCAATGACAGATATAGGCTGTTAGTGAGATTTGATTTTGTAGAGTCCCCAGTACCATCTCCAGGTCGATAAGGGTCTAAAGCTGCCTTCAGTAGCTACCCCTTTCTTCTCCCTGGCCGGGAGGGCCAACCATCTCAGCAGGACATCCAGGGCTTCTTCCCTATTCTTCCAACCATTTCTCCTCTTTTGCACTTTCTTCACCCCACTGCCAGAATCTCAGGTCCAAGCTGGACAGTAGAACAAGAAATCCCCAAGGTTCAGGGACCCAGTCCAGATCCTTTTGGGGGAATCTCTGGGAAAGGCTTTATTTCCTTCAGATCCATCCAGGAAGAGCCAATCTTCAAGCCAAACATCTTTCCTCTTGCTTATATGATTGACCTTTGGCAGGAGTCTTAGGTCCTGAGATATGACTGGGATCATACCATCCACCTCAGTGACTCTCCAGGGACAGGAAGAGGAACAGGTGGATGACGGAAAAACTTCCCTCCTTCTTGTTATTTAAGGTTATGTCCAGAACAGAAAGCTGCCAAGTGTCGGCCTCTTCTCCCTTTCGAATCTGGAAACTAAACCCACTTCCTCCTAATATCCCCTTGGGTTGAAGATGATCACAGCCTCTTACCTTTGCAATCTGTGCACACTTTACATGTAATATTTCACATCTTACACACCTACAAGAGAGCTCCGGGAATCTGATGGTATTTGACCTTGTCAGTTTTTGCATTAAATTAGCCTCGCCCTAAAACATCCAGCCTTGTGGTTTTTTCCTCACATAAGTGGCCTGAAGACCTTGCTCCAAGTCCACACCAAGCTATGTGGCTGCCACCATTAATTAGTCACTTCGGTAGCTGCCAATTTCAGCTCCAATTTCATAGCTGAGAAGTTCTCATGAGTTCTGACCTGCTTCTTGAGAGCCACCCAAGCAGCAGGGCGCGCAGAGCTGTATGGACACCAGTGTCCAGCAGAGACCCTGGCTCACTTTTCTGTGCCTCTTCATGGTCTAGCTCAAACCTGACCCGTGATGATGTCTGCTGACGGGTGGGGGAGAAAGAGCCCAGGAGAAAAATACACTTGCCACAAAACATAGTTTTCAAAGGAAAATGCTTCCAGATTTCCATAAGCAATCATCATAAAAGAGATTTTAAGAGACCGTGCTTTGACACTCTGATTTCTATTAAATCAAGGTCCTAGGACCTCAGGAATGGCTCTATCTAGTAATAAAAATTATTGTACAACTCAAACTCTCAGGATACTCTGCCTTCCCTTTCTCTACTCACTCAAATCCAGCCTCCTCCACACCCACCCAGAGCTTCTGTTTTCTCCTCTGTAAACCAGGATGGCACATGTCATGATCTGAATCTAAAATGTCCCCCAAAGGTCATGTGTTTGAATGTTGAGTCCCCAGGTGGTGGTGCTGTTAGTGGAGGCTGTGGAACTTTGGGAGGCAGGAGTCTAGCTTAGGGGAAGTGGGTCCCACAGGCGGGCCCTTGGCATTTACCCTGGACCTACAGTTCCAGTCACTCCCTCTGCTCCTCATTCACTACGATGTGAGGTTCTCAGCCACAGGCCCTGCCACCTGCCACTACCACACCTGCCCCACTGCCATTCTGGGATATGGTCCTCTAAACATGCACTCTCAATAAATATTTCCTCCCATTAGTCTGTTTTGGTCAGTTTCTCTGCCACAGCAATGAACCAGCTGACTAATATGGCACATATTCCCTGGAGAATCCTGGGAGATTCGCTGGGCTGATTCCCACTGCAACTAAAATCAATCCACATCCAAACACAAGGACCTATCCAGCCTATCAGACCTGTGTGGTCTAGAGAGACTTGTATGACCTATATGACCTGTGTTGTCTACAGGACCTGTGTGGTCCCAGGGATCTGTGTGTCTATACGACGGATCCATGTGGTCTATAAATTATGTTTTGTCTATAGGACCTGTGTGACTTACAGGAACTTGCTTATTCTATACCTATTTTGTCTACAGGACCTGTAAAGTCCATAAGATATACATGGATGGACTTCTGTAGTCTATAAGACGACAGGACCTATGGGGTCTACAAGAATCTGTGTGGTCTACAGGACATGTGTGGCCTATAGGACCTGTGTGATCTTCTGGGACCTGTGTTGCCTATAGGACCTGTGTGGTCTGCAAGGACCTGGGTGGCTCTCGGGGGCATCAAAGAGATGGTGCCAGGAGAGACCAGTCAACCTTGAGGGATGCAGAGAGCTGCTCCGGCTCCTCCTCCACTTCCCCGGGGTGACTGTGAGGGAGATGCTCTCTGCGCTGTCCCCTCCCCCACCCCTCGCCCCAGGGGCACTGTGGCACTGAAAGAGCTTTCCTGGGCAGGAGGGTTTCATTTCCACAACACACATGTCCCTTGTATGCCTGTATGACAGTCACGACTTCGCCCTTTTCCATTTTTTCTCCAACAAAACTCTCTGAGGAGCGCCCTCAAGGAGACCCCGCACCCCAGCCCCGCAGCGCTGGCTGAGCAAGAATGATGGAAAGGCTGAAGGATGGCACCTGAGTCCTCCTTTCTAATTCCACTTCTGCCTGCTTCTGAACTTCCTATAAGAGGAATTATGATGTGTGCACGATTCAACTTGCTTCTTCCACTGAAAGTGACATGTGGGAGGCTGTTTTGCACTGAAGTGGGGGTTGTTCGCACTCCTGTTCACCACGTTGCCCCTCTGAGGACATAAACTGAACTTACCTGTTCTGTTACGCCATTACCTTGCAGCTCCCAGCATTTGCTACCAAGGATTTTCCTGCTGAGAACCTTCTGGTCCTCACCTTCTGGGCCACGTGAGCTCTCTCTAAGCCACGGGGCCAGTCAGCCTAGGAGCAAGAGTAGAATTACCAGAAGACAGCTTAGTGCTAGGACGAATAATAAAAATATGGGAGACTCATGTTTAGTCTTCTCAAATATTGTCCCTAGTGTCATTTATAAAGCAAACCATTGTTCTCTTCACCTTGGGGTGGAGGGTGGCCATGTCCTCACTGTGACAGTGTGAGGAGACTGTAGAGGAGGCAGGGGCGGTGGGAGGCAGGGCCAGGTGAGGTGGCAGGAAAGGCCATGAGCCAAACAGCGCACAAGCTTCCTGTACTAAACTCTTGAGCAACTCCCTTCCAGGTGGCAAAGTGCTCTGGTGTTGGTGCTGCATGCCTTTCCCATAATGGAAGTCATTCTGAGCACATCTTCTGAGGACGGAAGGAAGAGAAACCACAGAGGGAAGCCCTGGACCCCCGACCCTTTCCAGTCTGGGGTGGTGAGTTCCATCTGGACGGGCCTAACTGTGCTCCAGCTCTCTTACTTGCTGAGAACATGAAGGTGAGTGGTACTGGTGCCATTTCACCCTGCAGGAAGGAGTCCTTAGTGCCAGCCCTGGGCGTGGAGGGGTTCAGGGTCGGGGAGGGGGAGGAAGAGAAGGCAGAGGGACCAGACCAATGGCCGCCATGGTGGATGGGGCTGAACACTAAAATGGCCAGTGTAGAATGAGGAAGGGGACCTGGTCTTTGGTGGCATCTGGAGGAACTCAGGTGATGTATTTGAAGACATTTATAATGTCAGCTCCAGAAATACCTCCGTAACCGAACTAAAACCACAAGCTCAGTAGTGACAGCAGAAGCAATCATTATGATTATCCAGTCAGAACCAGATGCATTGTTCAGCCACCTTTTCTGGCACCACTGAGTCTGGCCACAGTCCTCACTAGGCCACACAACACCTAAACTGGCAGGATCTCATCCTGACATCCACAGTGACCAATTCAGGTGATGGGCACTACCATAAGTGGCCAGCAGAGGGCAGAGTGGTGCCACCTAGGGCTGCTAAAACCTGTAAGGAACCAGAAGCATCTTCCAACAGGAGGAAAACCTCACTGTAGAATTCATTTACCTTCTGTCCTGCCCCGGAGGAGTGTGCCCAGTCAGCAGGTTCTGTGATGGCTCCCCAGACCTTCTTTTGCTCCTCATTGGGCTTAAACACTGTCTGTTAGCAGGCTGCGTCTGTGGTTTTTTCTCTCCTTTACCACAGATGTCGTCCAGAGAAATGGTGTGGGGATAGGACCCGCGGCCACACCTGCATGGGTTGAGGTGTGAAAAGGACTAGCCTGTTAGTCCACCCTGTGGACTGAGGTGACCTTACATGCATCCTCAGGCTAGGCCTGGCTGGTCAGACACACAAAGGGGCCAGTGGCTGTGGCAGGCCAGTGGCCTCTGGCCCAGACCGAGTTCTGTGGATCAGCCTGCAGGCGGCATCCACACTGGGCATTAGCTGGTGATCTGGTCCAACAGAAGTGCACCCAAAAGGCCATGGTGATGTTCTGTTGAAGTCAGGGGACACTCAGGAATTTGAAGGCAGAGGGGAGCATGCGGGGGTCACCTGGGGCCAGAGGGATGAGTCCGGCTCCTACAGCTTGAACTCGGGTGATTGCTGAGGGCACTGGCCTTCAGCTGCGCTGCACAGCACAGCCAGGACCCTGCCAGCCTACTCAAGGGCCTCCCTTTCTCAAGGACAACCTCAGCCAGCAAACACTGAGGGGTCTGATGGAGAAGCAGAAGGCAGTCCACTGCCCCCAGCAGGACCGCATGACAGCCCCAGGGCACACAAGGGCAGAAGGAAAGTTTTGTGGCAGGGGAGGGCTCTTTTGCTCTGAGCACCTAGAAAGGCTGTGGGCTCAAGACACACTGAATGACTCTCGATATAAGAATAATTTCAGGGTCTCTGGGACAGAGCTTTCAGAAGTACGCAGACTGCATGCACGTGCACATCCAGGCTTGCCCACACCTCCGGGCAACCTTGACGTCACACAGCAAACTGCCGACTAGTGCTTCAAAGCACAGCACACAGAGCCATCTGAGGCCCTGGAAATGGAATTTAATACTGAAAGTGAGAAGTCATATCTGTGGTTCTACATCCACAGATTCAGCCAACTGAGAATTAAAATTTGTCTAATTTTTTTTTGCAACAGACTTCTTGTCATCATTCCCTAAGTAGCACAATTATTTACATGGTATTTATATTGTACTAATTATAAGTAATCTAGAGTTGATCTAAAGTCTATGGAGGGATGAGGGTAGGTTGTCCACAAATACCACACCATTTCATATGAGAGACTTGAGCATCAATGGGTGTTGGTATCCATGGGGGATCTTGGAACCAATACTCCACAGATATCAAGGGACAGCTGTATAAAATTTTAAAGATATATCTGGAAGTGATATTTCTAACACAATTATCAGATTTATCATTTATCAACATGAAATTGACCACCTTTAAAATTTAAGTCTAAAAATGCCCCTGGAAACAGTTTAAATATTAAGGAGAATGTTCCTGAAGAAGTTCCAAAATCAGGCTAATGTAGTCGAAAAATGCTCCAATGAAGCTTTAAACAAAGAAAATCTCCGTTGTAGTCAATCCATGATTCCTTACGTTCAAGATGCAATGGATTGCCTAAATCCTTATGTAAAATTTGCTCCAAGTCACACAAAAGGGATTTGGAAAACAGTTTTATTGTGAGTGATTGCAGCAGCTTGTCCTGGGAGATGAGAGGGCTGGGGCCTCAGGCCTTTCCCAGGCTCTTCTTGATGAAGTAGCCCACCAGCCGCTGTGGCCTCTGCTGGTACTCAGAGAGCACCTCGTGGGGGCTGCTGATCTGGTCCCCCTGCAGCCGGTCCAGAAGGGTGACACACACCACAGCCGCTGCGAAGAAAGGCCACATCCAGACAAAGCGCCAGTCTCTGGCTTATTTCATAGGAGAGGAAGGAAGGAAGGAAGGAAGGAAAGAACGAAGGGAGGGAGGGAGGGGAACCAGGGCACTCTGAGGAGCAGGCTGTGCCACCCCGAGGGAGACTAACCACAAGGGAGTTTGGGATAATGGAGCAGGGACATCGAGACACGCGTGGTCTGAGAGGCACGTGGTCCAGGAGCTCAGCTGCTCCCTGCCCTCACACCACCTTGCCCCTCACTTATTCACCTCTTGCCTTTGCTTCCAAAAGAAACTCCCACGCCAGTTCCAGAGCCAGCACTAGACACCCTGGACACTCTTAAAGGGTACTTGTTGAGTGAGGTGACAGGGTACAGGGAATTCTGGTGGACAGAGTTGAACTTGAAGGGCACTTAGGACTGTAGGTGTGGATGAGTCACACTTAGAAGGCCAAAGAGTGTTGAAAGCCACACTCTTGGTAGGGCTGGGAGGCTGCACAAGATCTGAGCTGGAGGGGTCCTTTATCATTTTTCTTACCCATCTCAGTGGATGGGAGGTCACTACAGGGACTGGGAGGAGCCTCTATGTTGTCATGTGGCAATCCTAGGACATTGTACACAGGGGCACAGGGACACCCCCCTTGGTCAGAACTGACTTAGGGACAAGGTGGACAGAGGCTGACACCAGTGTTGGGGTGCCCTGGGATGAGGGGCTCTGGTGGGGCTCCAGGGTGAGCCAGCTAGCAGAGATGAGGGAAGGAAGGTGGGTGTGGAGGCCCCGGCACACCCTCCTACCTCGAAGACCACACATGCTGCACATGGCCGCGAAGACGGAAGACTCCATCTCGATGTTTCGGATGCCCGCGGCATGGGCGGCTTGCAGGTAGGCCTGCTTGTCCTTCTCTGTGTAGGAGCAGAGGGCGCCGTCCAGACGAGCTTGCCCTGCAGAGCAGGGGGACGTGAGACCCACGTGCACGCTGTGGGCCCCTACTGCCTTCTGGTGACATGCTTCCCCCAGGACATGGAGATGGGGAGGCGCCTTCGAGGCGTGTACATCCACCCAGACCAACCCGGTGTGGATGCCCCACCCTGCTGAGAAGCTGACTGCAGGGGCAGGCTCAGGGGGCTGGCCAGGGTGCCCTCGCATTGCTCACCCTCATAGAAGTCCAGGGTGCACATGGTGTTCCCCACGACGGTGGCGAACTCGCTCAGGTCTGCAGAGCACCCCATCAACTCCTGTACCAGCTGCTCGTCCAGGTCCGTGCTCCGCACCACCCGCTTCCCCAGGACAACCTGCTCAAACTCCGGCTTGAAACAGGCATCCACCGCCTGCCGGGTGATGACCACAGAACCAGGCTCCAGCCCTGAGGAAGAAGCAGAGGTGGTGGCTGCACCAGGCAGACAGGGCAGCGCACAGCAGAGTGTGGGAGAAGAGAACAGGATCCATCCCACAGCCAAGCGTGCGGTGGGACTGTGCTAGAAGCTCCACGGCCCTTTGTTCCCATGAAAAGCTTTTCCTGACTGTTAATTCCCACATGATCATTGTGGAAAATATGGAAGAAAGATGTTGAAACTGCCACGAAGGTCCCCACCCTGTGTCAGATGTTTCTATCTTCTAGACATCACCATTTTTCACCTTTGTCTGCACTCCACCACAGGCGACCATGCGGTTAATCGGCCCTTGGTTTGCATGTTTTTATTATGCAACCTTTCCAGCACACACAAACATAGATAACAGTATAATAAACTCCTGTGTACACCAAATCCAGTTTCCATACTTACCAACTCTTGACCAACTGATTTTCCTCTGATGGATGCATTATTAAGGTCCCACTTTGTACCTGGCTTAGGGCATAACCTCCAGGAGCCTTTGCATGTTTCTTAGGACATTATTATGCTCTTTACTTTTTGTTTTATAATAAGTTTACATGGGGGTTGGCCATTGTTATGGACTTTTAGTATTTGTGCCCTAACCCCAAAGGTTATGATGGTGTTAGGAGGTGGGGTGTCCTGGAGTGATTATGTCATGACCGTGAAGTCTTCATGAATGGGACTAATGCACTTATAGAAGAGACCCCAGAGTCCTGCCTCATCCCTTCTGCCCTGTGACCCCATGACACCATGAGAAACCCATGAACGAGTAACTGGGACCTTAGACATTGAGTCTGCGGGAGTCTTGATCTTGGTCTTCCTGCCTCCAGAATAAGAAATAAGTCTTATACCCGTGGGGTGTTCATTACGGCAGCCCAAATGTTACTCCTTCTCTGACACTTATTCAGCGTGAAATTGGGAGCAGGAACAAGTCAGGAGGTTTCCTCCAGCTCCCACTGCGGCTGTTTCCAGGAAGCATTAGAAACATGGCAGACGGCTCAGATCTCCTGCTGCTCTGCTCCCTGACTGGTGTTTGTCTTGTTTTCTCCTTGCCTTTGTCTCTCCTATCGGAGCCTCCTTTGGCAGCTTCTCCCATCACTGAGGCTGGAGCAGCCCCAGAGCATGGCAGGTGCCTTTGTGGATTCCCAGAGCCTGGAATTTTCCACCCATTCAGGCCTCAGCCGCCTTCCCACCAAGCTGTGCAAACCCCTCCTGTGTCAGCTGCTGTTCTCCATGTTGGGCCCATGCATCCCCAGGAGCTCCTGTTGGCTGTCTTGGGACCCCTCCATCATCAGGTCTGTCAGACACCTGCCGCCCCGGCTTCTTCCTGAACAGGAGCCGATACCACCCAGCCAGTCACATTGCTTGGCCCCAGGCATTCAGATTTTGGCATCCATGGGGACACTGTCTCATTGTTATCAATGGCATCTATCAAGTATTGGATTTTGCCCTCTAGCAGCCCTGTCCAATTTTATGGAACAATTTAGGGAGACTCAAAATGTGCATTACTTCTACAGCATTTTTTCTGAGTATCAATTTTAAAAATGCCTCCGAATCAAGAACGACTCATTGGAGCTCTTGGTGGATCCTGGCATGAGCTGTACAGTTGCAGACATCTGGTCAATGGCACCAGAGACTGAGTCTGCAGGATAAACGTGGCTCACAGTCAGGCATACGTTTTCCCAGGAGCAACTTCTTCACACTTGGCAGGCGTAGCCATGCAAACACAAAGTTTATGTGTCAAACTTTTCATATGATAAAAAGAAAAACAAATAAGAAAATACAGTTCACCTTCCAGACTATGAGCTTAAGGCCAGCCTGGGCTACAAAGAGTGTGAGAACCTACATCAAAACAAAACAAAACAAAACCACACACTTGGCCCTCCAGATCCTCAAGTTCCATGTCTATGGATTCACCAGCCACAGATGGAAAATTTTGGCAAGAAAAGTACATCTGTACTGAGCATGTACAGATATGATTTTCTTGACATTATTCCCTAAACAGCACAATATGACAATTATTTACATTGCTTTGATGCTGTATTAGGGATCGTAAGGAACCTAGAGGCGATTTAAGCAGATGGGAGCAAGAGTGCAGGTTATGAAGATGCTACACATTTTATGTAAAGGATGAGCATCTGAGGGTTCAGTATGGATGGGACAATTGTGTCTTTAGAAGATTTGGGGAATAAAACAAGTCTTCTTTCTAAGTCAGAAAAATTAAGTTAAATTAAATCATCCTAAACCCATAAGAGGCCAGGCCTAGACAGGCAGGGACAGTGGTCACTGGCCTGGCTGCTCACATCGAGGACTAAACTTGCCCTGGAGCAAACACAGACTCCTTGCGCGAGCCCCATCGCCTCAGTGGGAGTGAGAACAGCCAGAACCCGGTCTTAGTAGAAAGACTGGCACCAAGTTGGAAAATCAGACAAAAGGACAACGTATTTAAGACAGATCTGCCTGAAAGCCGTTCACTTATTGCTATGGTTGGATACAGTGTGTCCCCTCCAAACCTGTGTGGCACTGTAATCCTCATTTGAGACACTAAGAGGTGGGACCAGGCAGGACCATGGGAGGTGCTGCCATCCTGGAAGGGCTCATCCATTCACTGAGATTTGTGGCTTAATGAGTTATTTATGAGAGCAGTCAGGCTGGCTCTCTTGCCTTTGCCCCATCTCTCATCCCGTGATGACAGCTGTGCCATCTCTGACTGCCAGCATGAAGGCTTCACCAGATGTCTCCCATCAACCTAGGGCCATAACCAGGAGCCCAAACAAACCTCCTTTCTTTATAACTCACCCAAACTGTGATCAGCAGTAGAAAAAGGAAGAGGACACAATTCAATAATCTTTAGCATTTTGATTTTTCATTAAATCCTGTTCTCTCTTTATCCCCCTTGTTTAAAAACAAAACAAACACCATGCTGAGGACTGCAAGCGTTTTAAGGGCTCTTTTTTAGGTTTTGTATTCATCCTTCCTTCCCACGGCCCTCTGAGTGGTTTATGGTTTTCTCAGGAGGTGGTCCGAACCCTCACAGAGTGGGGAGAAGGAACAGCAGAGGGAACAGAGAATAAAACAGGGAGCAGGCAAACAAGAAGACACAATGTGTGGCCCAGAGCACGAGCTTCTACAGATAGGTGACATGGAGCCTTTGCCTCTGGTCTCCAGGGTCCAGGCTGGGAGAATGGGGTAGGCAAAGAGGAGCAGAACAAGCCTCCCTTCATACCCCCTCTTTAGACCTTTTCCTTCAGCCCTCCCTTCCTACCCAATCCTGCCCTGGGCTGGAGTTGCGGGAGGACCCTGGCCCCTCGAACACCCCCAGGCCACAGCCCCCTCTGCGGCGCTTACCTATCCCGCCTGAAGTGCCGATGCGGATGATGGTGACGTTGGAGCACCTGGCATGGTACAGCAGCTTGATGAGCTCGTGCAGCATGATGGCAATGGAGGGGATGCCCATGCCGTGCTGGAACAGGGAGACGCCGAGGCTGAGCCCACAGTGTGCCTCTATCAGTGCAGGGGCCACACTGACTGAAAGCCTCACTCAGGGCACTGCCAGTCACCAAGGCCAGCAAGAAGGGAGCGTACATTGCGATGGGACAGTTTAAGAGAAGGGCTACATTCACATAGCTTTGATCAAAGTATTATAATCCCTCTATTTTAAAACTATATATTTTATAATTATTCTATATTTATTCTACTAGTTATTGTTAATCTCTTGTTGTGCCTAATGCATACATTAAAATTATACATATAGATGTATAGGAAAAATACAGTATCTATGGGGTTTGGTACTATCCTGGGTTTCAGGCATCGACTGGGAGCCTTGGAACATATCCCTCATGGGACAGGGAGCTACTGTATTCTGGTTTAGGTTTTATGTGGTATATTTCAACCTAATAAGCCCATGATGGTAGTAACAGAACATGAGCTTCTGAATATTGATTTAAAACTACTAACACTTCAGGAAACTTCAAATGTGCCCGGAGCTGTTCCACTGCACCCTCATTTGACCCACATGAGCTGTTGGATAGGTCACAGCTGAGGAACGGGAAGCTCATGGGGAAGCTAACAACTGCACTGCTGAGTAACAAACAGCCCCTTCTGGCATTTGAGGCCCTGCACAAATGCTCACTTCACATGCACTGATTAGTTTTTACTTCTTCACTTTTTTCCCTACCCTCTTGGTTTCAGCCAAACTAGGTAGCAGTTTGGATACTCACACACTGACTCCAGAAAATATGCTGGGTCTGTACTTCTGCCTGTGCCATTTCCTCACCCTCACACACAAATACACCTCTTAAAGACCCCCCTAAGGTGACATCTTCCATAACACCTTCCCCAAATGCCCTCAGCACTTTCTGGAGCTGCTCCTGTGGCGGGGCCCTGTGAGAAAGGGACCCTTTTAGAATTTGCCAGTGTCTTAGACACAGGAAATGCTTCCATAAACTCTCCATAACTACATGATATTTTGGTTCCCAAGTGTATTCCGCATGATCGATACTGTTAGAGGTCTCAGCTGACTAGAGACACAGGGATGCCATGTCAACAGGAAGGGGATGGTTTGATCTCTTTGTAACTCTTCATTTACATTGTTGCTGATTAAGGAAATCCAAAGTGGAAAAGGAAGGAGTCCCTTGATAGAACACTGGAGATTTCTGCCTTCATTTTCCTGGCCAAGTCAAAATCTGTTGTGAAATGGATCACTCACTGTCTGGTAGCAGAGAGGGCTAGAGCTCTTCCTATAGCCTATAGTCCTATAGTCCAGGCAGAGCAACTCTTCTGTTGTCTCCCATAAATCAGCTCCCTCACTCCCTGCACCTGCCACCCACAAGGTATGCAGACAGCTGCATGTGTCTGCTTTTGTAATTACTTTTTTTTTTTTTTTTAAATAGTCTCTCCAGGAAACTGAGCCTCAAAGGCTCAGGAGCCTGGGTCCCATTCATCTCAGGTCCCAGTTGCTAAAGGCTCCCCTGGCTCCCCCCATTTTCAGTAAGCAGCGTTAGGGCACCAGCTGTCTTTGTGTGCAGAGGGGCAGGGCACAGGAGACAGTAGCACCTCGAGACGGGGCCGAGGTGAGGAGCCAGTACTCACACTCACGGACAATACTGGTCCGACTTTGTACATGGCGTAGCGGTCGGTCCCCGCACAGATGTTGGGGTACTCCACCCCGGGACGGTCAAGGCCCAGCTCTGCGGCCACATACTTGATGAAGGTGCTCATCCGGGAGGGGCTACCCCCAACACACACAAACTGCAACAGAGAGCAGGACCCTCTCAGGACACCATTCACAGCAGAGGTCCTAGAAGTTGGGGTCCTTGACCAGCAGGGACCTTGCTAGGCATGGAAGTTCTGTCTCTGCCCAGACCCACTGCATCTGCTTACTGAGCCCCCCGGGGCATTTCAGAAGCACCCGCCTTGGGATCGCTGCTCACTGCGGGCACACACGCCACGGTACAGTTAGCTCCACACAGGCAGGGAGTCTGCCTGCCGCTCTCTTAGAAGACAACTCTGGGTACCATGCAAGCTCAGCTCCACGTGACACGTGGAAAGCAACGTGGAATGCTGGACTGAGATGGCCGGAGTGCCTCCCTGTCTCTCTGCCGCCTCAGGTAAGCAGGGTCCCATGGCCCACATATAAAATGGGCCACCAATGGCTCTCTCTCACCTGGTCACCTGAGTGCCAAATGGCTAAAGCATGGAGAGAGCCAGGGACTAGGGGGACTTAAGAAATTTTAGCTATTGTGGGTGGGCCTCCCTCACAGAAGTCAAGTCTTCAGTTTGCAAAGTGTCATGTAAGAAAACATTTTATTTGGGAAAAAGAAAGTCAGTAAACCAGTTTTTAGGAATCTGAGGATAAAATAAGTGAATTATTCTTTAAACATGAAAAGCAAATTTCAATAGGCTGGAATAAAAATCACTATAGATTAACCTTAATGAGATGAATGGAAATATAATGAATTACGAGCACAAGCAAAGTTGTCCTATGGTTTCATTCCACTACTGCCAAAGAACAGTGCTACCAATGGCAGATGGAACATAGCTCGGTTGCTAAATTATGACCCCACATAGCAGCACTGGATTCTAGTTCTTGGTTTATTCTGATGTTTAATTCCATGTGTTAATTCATCTTTGCCACAGGGATTAGACATTTGAAGAGTGGTCTGTTCTTGGTAGGGTAATATGGTTAGCAACAATTAGCTGCACATTTCAAAATAGCTAAGGGAGAAGATTATGAATGTCCCCAACCCAGAGAAATGATAAATGTCTGAGTTATGTATATGCTAAATACCCTGATCTGATCATTACACATTGTATACATGTGTTAAAATGTCACACTGACTTCTTTATAATTATCTATAGTTATGACACATCAATTAAAAATAAATTTAAAAAATTGTTTTTAAAAAATGCTTGCATTAGGCTAAGTCAGCGTTGGGAAACATAGAGAAAATGGACTAGAAGCTGAGTTCAGCAAAATAAGCCCTTAAAGATGATTAAATAAGCAGAATATCTAAATACATCAAATTATAGACAGATACAATGCAAATTACATTACTTATTATCCCTGCTCCTCTTGGGAATGTTTCCTATCTTCCTCTTCTCTCAGTGAAATACTAGGTTTTGTGGTTTTTTTTTAATTTGTTTGTTTTTATTTTGAAATGAGGCCTCACTGGACAACACAGTGTTGTCCAGGCTGGCCCTGAACTCCTAGGCTCAAATGGTGTACGCCACCTTGCCTGGCTAGGGAAGTTTATTTTATTTTATTTTATTTATTTATTTATTTAATTTAATTTATTTATTTATTTTGCGGTACTGGAGGTTGAACCCAGGGCCTCACGCTTGCATGCTTTGTAAGTGCTGGATGACTGAGCTGCACCCCTAGCCCATTTTTTTTTTTTTTTATTACTTTTTGAGACAGGGTCTCACTAAGTTATGCAGACTGCCTCTGGTCTTGAAATTGAGATCCTCCTGCCTCCGCCTCCTGAGCCGCTGGGATTATAGGTGTGCACTACTGTTCCCAGCATGGAAAGTTTATTTTATTTATTTTTTATTTTATTTTATTTTATTTTATTTTGTGGTACTGGGGGTTGAACCCAGGGTCTCGCACTTGCATGCTCTGCAAGTGCTGGACCACTGAGCTGCACCCCCTAGCCCATTTTTTTACTTTTTGAGACAGGGTCTCGCTAAATTACGCAGACTGCCTCTGGTCTCGAACTTACAATTCTCCTGCCTCCACCTCCCAAGCCACTGGGATTACAGGGGAAGTTTATTTTATATCCTGTTTCAGTTATATACTAAATGTGTAAGAGATTAATTGTGGGCCAATATGGCAGCAGTTAAGGACAGTTTTCTTTTTTTACCTGCAAATTTATATACAATTTGCAAAAATCTGATAAACATGGACCATTACCTCTCAACCATTTGTGAACAGGTCTACTGCATTGAGGAGGAATTTGTTTGTAGGACAGATTCCAAGAAATAAAGGCTGGGTTTTTTACCTTCACATCTCCAAACATAGCTGGGAAATCATGTGTGCCAGTGCTGAGATTAAAGTGGTAGAGGACATCTTCCTTCATTGCTGCTACGTGTGGATTTGAAAGTTGGACAAGGCAGTCACTGTTAGAAACAAGAGAGTAGAAGGTTAATTGGAGATGGCTGTGCAGTGGCCGGCTGCATCAGAGAAATGTCCATGTGGGAGAGATGGGTGACACATGCGATGGGAGAGGGACACAATCACAGCACACACTGCCACGGTTCCCGCTTCCCCATCTCCGTCCTTTTAACCCTTCTTTGCTCCTAGAGCCCTGGTTCTAAGGCCTTCAGCTAAAATTCAGAACAGACATAAAAATACAAAGATTAAAATATAAAATGAACCTATACAAAGAGTATAGCCACTTGCAATCCAAATCAAATCCACTCAATATATACACAGGAAATATGGACAGAAATTTCTTAAAATCGCCTCTACTCTTACCATCCAGAGATAACCTTTTAATCTTGTTGTTGTTGTTGTTGTTAGGTGCCATCGAGTCGTATCCGACTCATAGCGACCCTCATAGGGTTTTCAATGGCAGATTGTTTCTGGATTGCCTTGGGAGTGGATTGCCACGTCCTTCTCCCATTTTTGCGGTGGTGGAAATCGAACTTGGGACCTCAGAGACTGCAGAGCGGCACTCTACCAACTGAGCTAAATCCCTTTTAATCTACATACCTGTAATTTGCTTTTCTTGTCTTATTGCACTAGTTACTGATTCTCAGTGTAATGTTTACTATGAACAGCCAGATAATATACTCTTCATTTTGCATTTTTTTCAGAGCAGCTACTAGAATATTTATGTGTGGTTCACATGACGTTTCTATTAAAAAGCATGCTACTGCTCTACAACAGGGACTGGAAGGCTTTATTTTTTTATTTTCTCTTTCTGTCTTTCTTTCTCTTATTTTTTGTGGCACTGGGGAGCTAAACTCAGGGTCTTGTCCATATTTACTCTACCACTGGGCACCCTTAGCCCCTTTTACATTTTTTAACTTGAGACAGGATCTTGTTAAGTCATACAGGCTGCCTCTGCCTCAGACCTGCAATCCTCCTGCCTCTACCTTCTTGGTTGCTGGGATTACAGGCATGTGCCACCATGCCCAGCTTGCATGCTTTTTTTCATAAAAGGCCAAATGGTAAATATGGCTTTGCAAGCCATTGAGTTTCTGTTATAACAATTCAAGTCTGCCATTACCTGGTGAAAGAAACACAGACAATATGCAGAATGAGTGGATGTGGTTGTGTTCCAATGAAGCTCTATTTACAAAAACAGGGCAAGATGATCCCATGTCCAGCCTGTCCCGCTCCCTTGGAGCCATCCTTTCGCATAGGTTTGACTTTAAGACGGTGTGAAAGTGATATGCATTCAGTAAAACCACACTTTGAACTATGGATTTGGTTCTTTTCCCACGCTAGCCATGTGCAACACAATCCCTTCCAGTGGCAGCCTCCACTGCTCCGGGTCAGCCACACCATACCTAGGGGAGGCAACAGACCCTCTACAGTGAGCTGGGTTGCTAAGCTAGGATGTTTGGTAAGTTCAATGCATTAAATGCATTTCCATTTAGGGTATTTTTTCTCTTCCTTTTTTTCTTTTCCTTTTTTTCTTCTCTCTCTCTCTCTCTTTCTTTCCTGTTCTAGAGGTGCTGAACTCAGAGCCTTGCTCATAATTTGCAAGTGCTGTACCACTGAGCTGCACCCGAAGCCCACTTTTGTTTTTTATCTTGAGATAGGCCTGGTTAGGCCTGAGTTACTCACTATCTCAGGCCTGAGATAGGCCTCCCTAAAGTTATATAGGCTGCCTCTGTCTTCAAATTCACAATCCTCCTGCCTCCACTGCCTGAGTCACTAGAATTGCAGGCATGTGCCACCATGCCCAGCTAATTTAGAGTATGTTCAACTTATATGGGCTTATGGAGACATGACCCTGTCATAACCCAGGGAGCATCTGTACCATTACACAAAGGGAGTGACCCTTGGGGATCTCAGACATTGTCCCTCTCCAGAGGATGCTCCTTATACCTTACCTATATTTTATTGTAACAATGAGTTATATAATTACCTCCAGCATCAAAACCTCCTGAGGCCGTGGCCATGTCTTATGTATCTCCATACCCCCTGCAGCAAGGCAGACATGGCAAATCCAGTAGAGAGGCCTGGCTCTGTTTTCTCCATCCATCATATCCTCTGCTCCCAGTTCCCTCCTGGCAGTCAGCGTCAGTGGCAGACACTGAGCTCACCTCCTTCGCCCTTTGTCTGCTTCTTCCCATCACAGTCTCAGATTTTCCTCAGTCCATTGCCCTAGATTGATGTCTGGACTAATTCAACACATGGGCACTTTCAAAAGGCTTATGTTGTTGTTGTTAGGTACCATGGAGTCAGTATACGACCCATGGTGACCCTGTGTACAATAGGCGAAACACTGTTGTCAGTGATTCTCTGCTGTGCATAGAGTTTTCAATGGCAGATTGATTTTTGGGAGTGGGTTGCCAGGTCCATCCCCTAAGCCTACAGCACCTGGTGATCCCAGGCAGTCTCCCATCCAAGTACTAACCAGGCCCAACCCTGCTTAGCTTCCAGGATCTGATGGGATCAGATGCCACAAGGCTACGGCTGTAGGCTCAAAAGGCTGCTTATAGGGGGAAGATAAAGTGTAAAATATAAAAGCCTCTGGTCTTGAAATTAGAGCTAAAGGGAGAGACAGCTCTCTTAAGAAGGGGTGGTTGACTTCGTCATGTCCCAGCGTTAGGAGACATCCGAGAGCCCAGGTGACAGATAAACTGCCAGTGATGATCCCTCCTGACCAGCCACAAGCAGGACACAAGCAGCCATAAGAAAACCTACAGGAGTGTTGAACTGCCTGCTCTTCTGAGGTCTCAGGTCCCTGGGGTGGACTCCAGCACCCAAGGCTGACCGTCTTTGACTGCCTGAATGATGAGCCTGCCCAGCCCTTAATCCCTCGGCCCTCAGGCCTCAGGCTCTGGGGTGAGAATCACATCCATTAACATTTCAAGTTCCCTTCACAAAATGAAGGGTTCTCAGGCTGCCAGTGAACCAAGCCTGACCCAGCCCACCCTGGCCCAGGCCGGAGTCTTACCTGTGATGATTTTCAAGTTCCTTTGCAGCCGCCATGCTCTCACTGTGGCACAGCCCTAAGGGAAAAGCATTGCACAGAGTGCAGTGAATTCATCCAGCAGGGTCTGGGGTCTTGGGCTGACCCACTAACATGGAGAACCAAGACACACATATAGAATTCTTCACACCCTTACATCGCATACACAATGTACAAGAGTAAAGTGTGTGTGTGTGTGTGTGTGTGTGTGTGTGTGTGTGTGTGTGTGTGTGGTGGGTTGCTAATTTCAGAAAGGAGGTGGCAAAAATGTTCCAAAAGCTCACATGGCAGCCAGGTGGCAGTGGAGTGCACCCCAGCTCATTCCAGGAGGAGGGTGATGTGGTTCTGCCTGCTCCCACCTCACCCTGCTAAAAGCCACGCCTCCACTACTTCACTAGCAGGGGTGAATTCTGGAGCTTACTCGTGTGTTTCCATCACAGGATGAGAAATGGCACTACTGAGCACACAACAGCAAATAGCCCTGTGCATGGCCTGCACTGGTCATTTACAGAAAGACAAAGGAAAGTTGGCAGGTGGTGCCTGGGACCTTGGGTGTCCACAAGCTTTAGAATCTGCCTAGTGAAAAGCATCTTCTGTAATATTGTTGGGGCTCAGTAAACAATGGTGATTTTAGTATGTGCAATTTGATCTAGAGAAAACCCGAAGGCCTTCCTCCTCTCCCACCAAGCACAGAGAAAGGTTCTCTATGGAATTCTCTTACTGTACAAAGACAAGACTGCAAAGGGACCCAGCCACCTCCATTCCCCACCTCTGTCTCAGGAAAACCAAGGTGTGTGCCCACACCTGCCTGGACTTCCCTTACAAGAGGATGTCAGTTCCTTGGGCTCATTCTAGTTCCAAAGAGACCGTCCCCAGGACCATTGATTCCCTTAGTAGTCATTTGCAAGACCTCAAAACTGTCTCCATTCCCCCTTCTCTCACCCATCGTCATAGTAGAAGGGGAAGTAAGCTTGTGTGTGAGGTTAAGCAGGTGAGGAAACACCACTGTGATTTTCCCCAGGCTGTGTTTTACCCTTTCACACATGAGCAAATTTGTCTGCCTTTTCCCCCTTTGAATCTTGGTCAGTTCATTGTAGTGAACCTTGTGAGAACATAAGGGAAACTTGTCTTTACCCCTGCAGTATGGATGGCCTGGAGAGGGAAAGAGGATGACCCTGGACACAGAAATGGAGTTCAGGGTGCATAACAAGCCCAGGATGGCAGGAGTGAGCTGGAGCCCAGGGCAGCCATGGGAGCCATCCAGCAAAGACACAGGCAGCCTGAGGTGGATCTGTCTGATCCACTGGGACAGGGGAAGTGGAAACCTAGCAGGCTTCTGGGAGGGTGAAATGTGTCCTTGATGGTTCCTGATGAGGAATCAGCCTGGAGAGGGGGTGATGGGGATAAAACAGGAAGGGGCCACCACAAGGGGACAAAAAGGCAAATTAATTCTGGGTCTTTAAACTGTTCTGCATTAAAAGCATGCTTTCAACAGCTCTGTCATGAAACACCAGATGTTCGTCCAGAATGTTCACAGACTTGTGGTTGTTGTTGTTGGGTGCTGTTGAGTTGGGTCTGACTCACAGCAACGCTGCATACCACAGAACAAAACACTACCCGACACTGTGCCATTCCCGGCACTATGTCAGTGCTTATCTGCTATTTATAGTGTTCGATAGCTAATCATTTTGAGAGTGGGCTGTCGGGTCCTTCTGCCAAGCCTGCAGCACCTGGTGCTCCCAGCAGTCTCCAATCCAAGTACTAACCAGGCCTGACCCTGCTTAGCTTCCAAGATCTGACAGGATTGGACACCAGGGTGGTACAGCTGCAGGCTGTTCACAGACTAGGAGCCACTTATGACTAAACCAAGCTAAGTTGGATTCAAGATGGCTGCACAAATGACAAAGATAAGTGGGGCTGTTGCCAAGGAGAAAGCCATAAAATGCCCTCAGTAAGTCCCTAGAATTAACTCAGATGTCAGACAATCTGTCAGAGCAAAATCATAGCATTTGTTCTTAGCTAACCTAAATATCACTAATTTTGGAGGTCCCACAGCTGAGCAATATATCATTAACTTCCCACTAGCTTGCAGGTAATAATACCTCTGCTGCATGGGCTATGATAACGGTTGCCTAGGTTACTTTGAAAAAACTGGAAGACTGTTTTTGTTAAAAACAGTGATGCCTTCCTAAGGTGTGTAGGTATCTGATGGATGACTAAACTGGGATAAAAGATTGAGCATCTGTCTTCATATTATGTCTGTCCCTTTTCTATCTTAACTTTTGGGTCAGACTCTACTCAGCTCTGCATGTAGACATTTGGAACATTTGAGAAATGTTTCATCCCAGACTGTAATACAATGTTAACTTGGCCCTTTCCCTGTTGGAGCGGGTATGTGTTTCTTCTATCCACCCTTGTATGTTCTCAGCAGTTCAGCATCTAAGTCCTCAGTCTTATCACAAGCCTAGGCCAAACCATGAGACCAGGACATTTACGAAAGACAAGTGAGTAACTCAGTAGTTCTTGGGTTAAATTGACCACCCATTAGCTTGCAAACCTCAAGGTAAGAATGCCTGCACACAAAGAAAACATCTTTTGAAGCCATGCCCAGGACCTATGGAAAACTAACAAACTTAAGCCTACCCCAGAAAACCAATAAAACATGGCTACTGCCTTTGCTAGGGGAGCAGCAGGCTGGTCCCCCATCCATCACCGCCATCTTCCTTTGGGGAGAGCCAAACTTGGCCAGCTCAGGCTGAGGTCCCAATAAAGGAGCCTCGCGTGTCTTGTTGGTAACATGTGGCTTGGACTCAGTTCTACTGTTTCCATGCCATAAGATCCTGATGACCAGTATAAAGACAGAAGAACCTTCAGACAAGGAAAACAAGGCAGATACGAAATCCAGAGACACTGGGGCAGAAACTCTCTGGAACAGAAAGATCAACCGCTCAGCTTGAGAAAAGGCAACCAAGCAGAGGTTGAGTCCCCAGGTGACTGTGATCCCGTAAAAATCTGGAGCATCAACCTGGACGTGGCTGGGGGTCTCTGATAGTTGTAAACAGGGAATAACAGTCATCAATTTGCATACTAGAGCCATGTGGATAGGTCCAGAACAAAGCACCAAGGCTGCTGTAGCTTGGAAATGTCCTCCCAAGGTCCCGTGCTGAGGGCTTGGTCCCCAGCCTGTGATCCTATTGGGAGCTGGCAGAGCCTTTGGGAGGTGGGGCCTAGTCAGAGGATGTTGGGTCACCCAGGTCATGCCCATGAAGGGGATACTGGAACCCTGGCCCCTGCCTGTTCTCTCATAGCTTCCTGGCTACCATGAGATTGAATGGGCTTCCAACACTCACTCCCACAGTGATGTACCGGGTCACCAGGCCCAAAGCAAGAGCCAAGTGAGGTGGCCTGAAACTTCTGGAACAGTGAGACAAATTAACTCTTCCTCTCTGTAAGGTGGTTTATCTCAAGTATTTATTGCAGGGACAAAAAGTTGACATACGCAGTGACTTAAAAATGACTTTGAGCAGAAGGCATCTGAGCTCCTGAAATCCCTCATCTGCCTGAGAGTAAAACCTCCCAAAACAACTCCTTTTTCATGGAAGCCACTCTAACGCTCTCTTCTAGGAGAAAATCCACACCATGTCCGAACAGCCATATCACAAAACATCATGTCTTCCATCCATTCTTCCCAGGGCCCATTTACCATTCCAAAAAGCCATTTGCTTTTCCAAAAGCACCTTCTCCCCATCTCAGAAATAATTTATTCTCCCAGAAGTGCCCCTTGGCCCCTCTCCACACCCTGTTAAGATGGTGGATAAGCCTCTCCTTCTAACCACTTCCTTGAGTCACTTTTATCTGTGAACTCCTGAAGACCTTGGTGAGTAAAAATTTACTTTCTCTGGCTAATGTGGTTTAGGTCAGTTTAATTTGCAGGTCCCCATCAACTGAACTTAAGAGGGTACAGGAATTATTTTTTTTTCTCTCCAAAACATGATTCCAGCACAGTTGGATTAGAGAGGCATAGAGCATCAGAAAGGATGCCAACATGGCCGAGAGTTGAAGGGAGAAGTGAAAATCTAAGGTGGGCAGGATGCTAAAAATGGCAGTGAAGGAGAATGAAATCCTCAGGGGTGACTGGGCCGCGGCATTAAGAGGCAGCCACCTCCATGTCTAGCTAAGAGGATTGGGAAAGACAGTGTTCATTTCTACGTAAGGTGCTGATGGAGTTTCATTCGCAACACCACGATTCTGGCACAAGTTGCCTGAGGACATCATCCCACAGGGGAAATGAAGCAAGAGCGGTTACCACAGGAGATTTGAGACAGAGAAGAAGGCTGGCCATGGGGAAACGTGAACTTAGCTAAGGCCTGGCCAACCAACTCAGACTTAACTTCTTAGCGTGAGCTGTCTTCCAGATGGGGGCCAGAGCACACACCTGTAATCCCATCCACTCAGGAGGCTGAGGCAGGAGGATCACAGGTTCAAGGCCAGAGGCAGCCTGAGAAATTTAGGGAGACCCTATCTCCAAATAAAAAATAAATAGGGGGCTGGGGTGCAGCTCAGAGGTAAAGCACCAGCCTGGCCTGTGCGAGACTTGGGTTCAACTCTCCCACCCTAATAAAAAGCTCTCTGTCCTAAAGAGCCCTCCAGGCCTCTCACTACTGATTCCTAGGGATTGGAACCAGCTTTCCAAAAATAAACATGAGTAGAAGAAACTAGGTCAATCGGTCATGGATTCAATACACTCAAAATCTCGTGCACTTAGAATATAACTCCCCACAAAAACACGTGTCCCTTCTTGTCATCCAGCCAACAAGTGGCTTTCCCCCTCCCTTTCTATGAATTCTCCCCTACCATCATGTCCCAGAGTTGGATTTGAACTTAGAGATGCTGGTCTCCTTGCCAGTCAGCCACACAAAAACCTCTTTCTTTTTGCCAAAACCCAGTGGCAGTGAATGATGCAGCCCAGCATTCTGCCTAGCCTGAGAATTTTCCCTTCTTGGGACTGAGGCAGGATAGAAAGACAGAGAAATCTGGGGGATGTGGAAAGAGAATGAGCTTTCCCCTGGGATCTGGTTTGAATCTCACCAGCTGAGAATCCAGAACTTTGACATAACTATCAAGAAAACTGCTGTGAGGTCTGCCTGCATAGAGACACTGTTTTTGAGAGGCATTTCAAGTGATAAAATTGTTAAAATAGCAATAAACTAAGCTTGGGGTCAAACACATGAAGACTCTGAATTGGACCTAATCTCAAACGTGGGCTTAGGGGCCTTGTATATACTCAACATATGCCCAAACAACTCCCTTTGTGACATCTTTCTATAAACTCACCTTAGTGACGCCTCCCTAGACCCATCTTATAAAGCCACAGTGTGCGTGTGTGTAAGCATATGTATAATACACAAACACACACACACACACACACACACACACACACACACACACACACATATGTATATTATGCATTTTAAAGACACCTTAGGGCTTCTCCCTTGAGAAGCCAACATCTATGTCTTGGATGTGTATCTTTCTCTCTCCCTGAGCACCCACGTTTATTCTAAAGCACGTACTTAATAAACTTTATAACTCTGTTTCACTCTCTGACTTGTCCTGAAATTCCTTTCTGTCATGCCACCAAGGACCAGGCTTAACCTGAATAGAGGTTCCAACTCAGGGAACTCCTCAGAGTAGGCTGCAATGCTGACTGGCATCTCTCTGCTCCACTGCTGGTGACAGGACCTCCACTCAGGTGATGCCAGGTCCTTGGTTCAGTGTCAAAAAAAGAATTTTCAGGATGACTTAGAGCAAAACAAAGAAAGTTCACTAAGTACAGGTAAGAGATAGTATAGACTTTAGGGTAAAGCAGTAGCTTTCAGAGAGAAAGAAACATACCTAGGTGTCTCTGCAATGGAGATATATATATGATTTGGTGGTTGTTGAAGTTATATCACTCATGGTGGCCCAGGAGGTGCACTGTATAGATTTACAGAAAGCGAAGGAGCACTAGTTGAGGAAATTCTTACTACACGTTGTCACTAGGAATTTACCTAGGCCTGTTGGCCAAATCTGATTTTTGTGAGATTCCTAAGGAAGCACAGGATTAAAGAATGTGAGGTCACATACATTCTGACTGTACATATGGCTATTTTAACATTTTCCTTTGAAATATCCCCCCCCCAAAATAATGTTTCTATGCAAGCAGTCCTCACAGTAGTTTTCTTTCTTTTTTTTTTTTCTTTCCTTCTTTCTTATTTATTTTGTTGTTGTTGTTGTTGTGGTGGTGGTGGTGGTGGTGGTGGTGGTGGTGGTACAATTCATGATTCTCAGGCAATGAGAATTACTCCAGACCCCGAGGTGAAAGCTGTTTCCTTCCCACGTCCCCTTTACTTACCCTGTCTTTCCATCTTGCCTCAATTACATTGCTAAAATGCACATTGGGTAGCAAGCCTTAGCTCAATAGCAATTAACAGGGTGTGTGGGAATTAGGGGTCCAGAGCAAACCCCAGGAATCAACAATTAAGAGAAACACAGGCCTCAGACCACAAATGATCACCAGGGGATAAGAACAGCCAGGACAAAGTTCTAATACAAGGCATCAATTTCGAAATGAGGTCTAACTGGTCAGCACCACAGGACATTTCAGTGGAGGTCAGGATAGTACCTGTGTCCTTTGTGTTGAGCATTCAGAGATGTCCTGGAGAGCTGATCACCTGTCCTAAATCCCAGCCATCTCCTCAGTCAATAAATTTTGACCTTGGTGCTTCTGGAGACCTTGGACAGGAATGAACAGGAAGTGTTTAGAAACACTTCATTTGGCATTGCACCAGGATGCCCTCAGCTTCACAGAAAGGGAGGGAGGCTCCTGTTCCCTCAAGCCTAGGCCTCCACAAACAGCCACACCCCAGTGCTGCTTTCCACATGCTTGGGACCTGCTCCTGTCACCTGGCCTGCAGGATCTGACCTATTGGTTCTTGGGCTCCCCAGGGAGAAACCTTCTTGTGGCACCTGGGTTCCCCCACCATTGCATTGCACAACAACTTATTATACAGGATTTAAGTTTTTACAAAAGGGTTTTTGGCACCAGCACGGTGGCGCACACCTGTAATCCCAGCAGCTCAGGAGGCGGAGGCAGGAGGATCCCAAGTTCCAGACCAGAGGCAGTCTGCATAACTTATCAAGACCCTGTCTCAAAAAGTAAAAAAAATGGGCTGAGGGTGTAGCGCATTGGTCCAGCACTTGCAGAGCATGCAAGCGCGAGGCCCTGGGTTCAACCCCCAGTATCAAAAATTAGCTCTACTCAATTAAATTAAGGTCATATAGGTAGATTACCTGAGTAAATAATTTAGTGAATAAACATTTTATACTTTTTTGCATTATTGTATTTTTTAAAAAATGTGTGTAAATGTGAGAGAGCGAGAGAGCGAGAGAGCGAGAGAGCGAGAGAGAGAGAGAGAGAGAGAGAGAGAGGAAGGGCGGGAGAGTAAATACTCAGTGCTTATCTTTAGGGAGTAGGAAACCCTGTTAGTTTTACTTTCTATTATATACCGGTATTTTAGTTTCATTTTGCTCTTTATAATAACTTTGTATTAATTTTATGTTCAGTAAACCATTTTGACAGTAAGCACATTTTGACAAAAAACAAGATTAAACAAAAACAAAGATAACAAAAAACGAATCTACCTTTTTAGCTAAGCAATTAATGCCCACCAGTGCTGAAAGTACCCGAATGAAGAATATAATTGTGCCACTCACCCTCTGCTGAACTAGAGATAGCCGCTATAATGAGGCTTTCGAAGGGACCAGGAGGACAATTTGGCCTCTGAAGAAGGGAAAAGAAATAAGGCCAGATTGGCTGAGAAGGGGGAAGGTGGAGGCCAAAATGCAGATGGGGCCCAAATTGCACAAACTGAAAGGGGGACAGACAATGGCTGGCCCGGGAGCGGCCCAGCAGGGCCTGCAAAGAATCATCTTAAGATGTTCCTTCTATTCAAGGAAGTCACCAATTGTTATTTAAAGGCAAGGTCACAGGAAATGAATGGAAGGAATGACCTTCTTAACCCAGAGAGCAACCAGCAAGGGAGACATTATGAGGCAAAAGAGAGGCCAGGCAGTTGACAGCGGAGGAAAGGAAATGGGAGAGAGCAAGAGCAGCAGGTCTCAGACCTCTGAAAACTGCCTTTGTGGCCTTGGCAGGAAACGCCCCTTTCTGCCAGACAGGTTTTCTGTTACTCACCGAGCTGGGAAGCAGTTGAATGAAAACAGACCTCTGCGAGAGGTGGCAGGAAACTGGAGGTCCAGGCCCCGGCTGAGGGCTGCAGGGCGTGTCACTAACAAGGGCAAGTCACGCTGGAACTCCAGTCACTCCACCAAGCCCTGGAGTGCGGAGTTAGTTGTTGTTAGGTGCCGTCGAGTCGGTATCCGACCCGCATAGGGTTTTCAATGGCTGTTTCAGGATTGCCTTGGGAGTGGATTGCCAGGCCCTTCTCCCATTTTTGCGGTGCTGGGGATTGAATTTGAGACCTCAGATACTGCAGCGCAGCGCTCTACCAACTGAGCTAAATCCCAGCCCGGAGTGCGGAGGAGTGCGGAGGAGTGCGGAGGGAGAGGTCTATTAACAGCCAGAGGGACTGCAGGACCCTTTACCCTCTCTGGGCCCTGCCAGGTCCAAAAACTGGTACCACATAAAAGAACTGTAAATTAATGCACATTAATTCGTGTCATATAACAGAAATGACTGTAAAGTTTTTCAGTTGAGCTGCCAGACAACTCGATGACAATATTTTATAAGATAACGTTGTGGCAAATCCGTGTATACCCGAGTCCATTTGAAGGATGAAGTTTAGGGTAACAATAAATCCACCAAATGAAACTTCATTCTGTCTCCCAAGAAAAGCCAGGTGCAAAAAGTCACTTCGTAAGGGACATCACCACGGCTTTTCTCCTGGGCTCCCTTACAGTTTTAGGGGTTCTTGCTCTCCCTTCCTGCGTGGGACTCGGCTGTGCAGTAGCACCTGCCGGCTCCGCTTCCACCCTCCCAGCGCCTGCGCCAGGTGGGACCCTTGCCTAGGCTCAGGCTCTGCCGCGCGCTGCTGGTGGCCAGCAGGCGGGAGAGGCCGGCTACGCACGGGCGCCCGGAGCAGCATCCTGGCGTGGTTACAGCTTCACCCGGTTGCCACCACCTTCCCCTGCCCAACTTCCTGACCATTCTTCGCAGCCGATCGCCCCGAGCCTAGGGGCCCCCATCTACAGGTAATTGGAACAAATGGAACACAATCAAGGCCTGGGACGAGCGAGTACCCGGCGCAGAGGGAATCCACAGCAGGAACCCACCGCAGGCCACTCACTGCTTGGTGCGGGCCGGCTCCACCCTCAGGGCAATCCCCGCACAGCGACGCAGGACCCAGGGAGAGGCAGCGCGAGACAGTTGAAAGGAGGCAACTGCGAGCAAAGGGAATGCAGACCACAGTCCGCGCTCCTCCCCGCTGCGGTCACCACCAGGCTCTGACTGCGCCTGCCCCGCGCCCCAGGCCCTCCCGGCAGGACGCGCCCTCCCCCTACCTCCCGCGCCCCGCGGCCGGAAAGGTTGCCAGGGCGCCAGCGCTCGCTATCGTTTTCCTTTTCTTCGGGACAGCTGGGCGACTGTAAGTAACCGAAAGTCAGCCCCGTTACTCATTAAGCCACTCGTGCCACAGTCGAAATCGCTCCAGCGGCTGCCCTACCTGCTCTGCAGCCGGGGACTCTCGTCTGGAAGCGGCTCCAGGGCTACCCAAGGTCACCGCTAGTGCCAGAGCCAGATCTGTCTGCCTGGAGGTGGCCCCACCGGCTGGGGCCAGCTGAGAGAACGCGTCAGAGACAAGTGACAGTGTGGAAGTGGTCGGGACTGTGGGCCGGGCCATTGTCAGCTGTGTGCCCCTAGATAGCGCGGGCTGGCTTCTGTTTTTTCTGGGACCTTCCTGATCCTGGGACTTCCCAAAGGAGCCCATCCAGTAAGAGGAAGTGACTTATTCATTCAGTCACAGCTAAGCTGGCAACACTTGGCCTCAAGGCTGAGCGTGGCTGATTCCTTCTTCCCACTACCCGCTGCCAGCCTGGCTGCTGCACGCCTCTCGCATCCCACACGCCCCGCCTCTCAGCACGTCCCGCCCCTTCCACATGCCTCTCCCCCTCCAATGTCCCGCCCCTCCCACACGCCCCGCCCCTTCTGATGTGCCCACTCCCGCTACTGTTCTCCCACGTTTCTTACATCAGCTTCCCTAATTCGCACTTCCGTGGCAGAAAGCAGCTCAGAACATCCGTTACTTGGGGTCCTGAGAGTGAGAAATTGGTAGTACAGCCTGGGCCCTTCCTTCTGGGGAGATTAATGGTTTTTTTGTTTTTTACTTTCCAAGAAGCTGCAAGTGAACCCAGAAAGTCAAACAATACCAAAGACTTTCATACTTGTCGACAAAGGTACAACTTTGCAGATGGGACGGCCTGGAAACAAAATTGAACCGGGCCATTTCTACACCTCACCTGAAAACCACGTGTCATCAAGGTCAGCCAGCAGCTGCAAACCCAGCTCTCAGAGGGCCACCTCACCCGCAGCTGTTGGAGGCAGAAAAGCCTGGGAGGAACCTAGGGTTCCAAGGCTCTGGGCCAGCCCACCCCAGGGCCCTCGGACACCTCCGGTGAGCCCTGCCACTGGGCAGAGGGTGGGGCGCTCACCCAAGACCACGCCACACCGCGGAATGACAGACACCCCACTGCCGGTCAGTGCAGATAGAACCATGGCCTCCCTGCCCAGTTCCAGGTGCCAGGGGTTCCTCCTCATGCTAGTGGCAATACAGTTTTCTAGAACCTCACTCAGAGAGAGCAGAAACCCCCAAGAACAAGTTTCTAGAACACCCTCACTGAGGGCCGAAACAGAAGAGCAGGGATTTCACATGGCCAGCTGTAGAAGCCCAGTAGAAGGTCACCAAGCCACTGCAGTGGGCCACCACCAGCATTTTCTTTGTCAGGACGAGCAGAGTGGAAAGCTCTGTCTGTATGCATGCAGAAGGGCACATCCCTTTGTGTCACACAGAGTCACTCAGACTGTGCAGCTACCTCCTTGCAGTTATTCAGACCCCACACCCAGGCCCCACCCCCAGCTCAGGGACGCTCAGTCATGCGCCACTCCTGGGGGACCTGTGGTCTGTCTGAGGAGACATCCAGTTCCCTGGTCACCTGTCCTTGCCAATGGCCAGCCCTGTGTGGAATCCAAGGAAGTGAAGATGTCCTTTGCTGGGGGCTGCTCCTCTGAGAGTGTCATCTCCGTGTGTACAGATAAAGAGCAGGCTCTGGAATCCTCAGGAGTCATCTATGAATCACAGCTGGGAATGTGGTGGGCACTGCTGGCTGGCTGCTTTGCCCTGTGGGTCTTCACCTTTGGGAGGGATGGCCTGCAGGACCAGCATTTCTCAGGCAGGGCCGCCAGGTACTGTCCAGTCTGGTTAGCCAGGCGCACATCACTCCGGCTTTCCCCATGCCCTTCTACCTGCATGGTTCCATTCCAAACTATCTCAGCCTGATAGTCTTCCCAAGTTCCACCCAGGAATGTTGGGGTTCATTTCAGGTTGGGGCTCGGCACACCGCATGACCCACAGACACTTCTCCCTCATGTGAGACGACACCAGTGTCCTATGCAGAACCACCTCCTAAGGATTGGTGAAGTTACTGAAGCCTGCCTGGGCTCTGCCTCCCTGTGCACTACAGGGGATCAAGGCCATTCTGCAGGATGGTCAGGATGAGACATGTGCCACTCTAATAAGTTTGTCAGTAGCCACAAAATAACTTGCTGGGGTTTTATTGATATTGTGTTGAAACTATAGATCAAGTTAAGAAGAACTGACATCTTGACAAATTTAGTCTTCCTATCCACGACTATGCAACCTCTTGGAATGGTTGAGGTTGCATATGAAGAGGAACCAGTGGTGTTGAAGGATGAAGTGGAAGCTGCCTTGAAAGAACTGGCAAAACACAAAGCTCCAGGAACTGATGGGATACCAATAGAGATGTTTCAACAAACAGATGCAGCACTGGAGGTGTTAACATGTTTATGCCAACAGATTTGGAAAACTGCTACTTGGCCAACTGACTGGAAGAGATCCATATTTGTGCCTATTCCCAAAAAAGGGGATCCGACTGAATGTGCAAACTATCGGACAATATCATTAATATCACATACCAGCAAA